>JAVHZZ010000001.1:483676885-483794385 GCA_036250195.1 Mixophyes australis
CAGTTCTGATGCACCGTTCTGCGGCTATGCAGCCCATACGCAGCAAGCCACAATGCACTGTATGTTCTGACACCTTTCTATCACAGCCAGCATTAACTTGTTCAGCAATTTGTACAACAGTAGCTCTTCTGTGGGATTGGACCAGACAGGCTAGCCTTCTCTCCCATCAATGAACCTTGGGCGCCCAAGGCCCAGTCCCCGAATCAACAGTTGTCCTTCCTTAGACCACTTTTGGTAGATACTAACCACTGTATAGTTGTATGTGTACTACACTACACCTTTAATAATTGCAATGGTGCTCCCTGTCCCCTATGTGGTGATTTGGCTGTTTGGTATGACCGCAAGCAGCTGGATACGGTGCAGTGATCTCTTTATTCACGTGTCAAGGATAATAGCCTGACCACAATGCTTTCTATTGGTGTCTACAGTATTTCCGGGTCAAACAAAGACCTCACACCTGCAAAAACAGTACAAGAGTCATATAGTTACCTAGTGTTCCATTCAAATGCAATGCACATTAGAACAATTATTTAAGAAAACATAAACAAATTGATCAACCAAAAGTGTACTATGGCAGATTATTGATGTCCAATAGAATGAGGTGGTCGGATTAAATTGATAAGGTTTATGGAACTTCTACCAGGCAACATCCTGGAATTACTCAGCAGTAACGGATGGCTACATACAGAATTTGCTGTTGGGTTTATAATAAAAGAATATTTTTTGAATTTCATGGCCCAGTAGCAAAGTCTGATCATAGGATGTAATACTTCTCATTAACTTCTTCATCCTTACTTGAAAAAGAATCATCTTAGTGAAATGGACTCAATGAAGGAAATGTTATTGTTAATACTAATACTAAAATCAGGCCATGTATTTAATAAGATACCTTTAGCTGCCTCCCAACAATGGAAAATATGGACCAATTAGGCCACAGCTACAACCATCCAGGCCAAATCCTGATCCATCCAGAAGGCCACTCTTTCTCACAAGGCCATGCCCTTTACCATCAGGTCTTGCTATTTTGATAACTAAAATGGAACAGTCCAAAGAAAATTGGGACTATTGGGGGACACACCGGTACTTATCTGATAAGGATACTCCTTTGTGTCAAAGTTCCTGTCCATTCCTAGAAATATTCATGTCAATGATGCTGCAGGGCATCAATATAACTAAATAATCAATATATAATATAATATATATATATATATATATATATATATATATATATATATATATATATCTACTATATAAATGTCTAGTGGCGTGTGTGGAAAAAAAAACAAACCAAGGTGCAGCGCCACCTGCTGGGCAGAGTTATACACTGACCTATATATTTCTTGAAGGAGAAGTGACAGTTGGGAGTGGTTGGTGGTGACAGTGGGGAGTTTTTAACACCTTAAGTAGCTTGATGAAGGATGTTGCGATGAAGATGAAGGATGAGGTGATGGAGAAAAATGATGAGGTGGTGACATGTGGACAAAACCACGTTAAAAAAGGGCGCTTGCGTTGGGAAGTAACGCTCTTCCCCTGAGGAGGCCTGGGCTAGGCCAAATGCATGACAAGAACCTTTTTAACACCTTAAGTAGCTTGATTTGACTAGAATGCATGAGTATCATGCACGGGTTAACTTGTATATATATAAATGTATACAGGAGTTTGCATGTTATCCCCGTGTTTGCGTGGGTTTCCTCTGGGTGCTCCGGTTTCCTCCCACACTCCAAAAACATACTGGTAGGTTAATTGGCTGCTTTTAAATTGGCATTAGTCTCTCTCGGTCTGTATGTGTGTATGTTAGGGGATTTAGATTGTAAGCTCCACTGGGGCAGGGACTGATGTGAATGAGTTCTCTGTACAGCGCTGCGGAATTAGTGGCGCTATATAAATAAAGAGATGATTATATATTTTTTAGAAAATAATATATAACAATCAATATATCAATATAATCCATGATGCTGCCTGTACTCAACATAACACGATTACTGAATATGATCATAATACAGTTTTATTGGATTTTACATACTCAAATGTAACAGAAATTTATTTAAAACTTTCCCTTTGGAGTGCACAAATAAGTAAGGTCCTCAATCACTTAGCTGTCATTGTGTCATCACATGAAAACATTCACCACCCAGAACCTACATAAAGGGTCCTATCAGTCAGGGCAATAAGCAGACGAGTCTTAACTTCTTTCTAGCCAAGAAACTATCACCATCAGGTATAGAAGACCTGAGCATGGAGAGTTTTCATCTGACCACTGAGCAGAGATCTCCATGCTTTTCAGTTGGACATTGCCCTGTGAGTAGTTTGCAGGGCTCACACCAGGCAAATTAGTATCTATCCTGAGTATATTAGATGAAGAATCAAATGAGAACTGAGAATTTGAGGATTACCTGATTCCCAATCGGGATGAGACACCAACCAAATGAGAACTGAGAAGGTGGTAGTTACTTGATGTCAAGTCAAGCTGATAAACGGAAACTGAGAAGGTGGTGGTTACCTGATGCTGAGTCAGACTGAGCACATATCCAAATAAGAACTGAGCAGGAGGTGGTTACTGATGCAGTCAGGCTGATAATTAGGAACAGAGAAGTTGGTGGTTACCTGATGTTGAGTCAGGCTGATAAACGGGAACTGAGAAGGTGGTGGTTACTTGATGCCGAGTTAGGGTGATAAATGGGAACTAACTGAGAAGCTGTGGTGGTTACCTGATGTTGAGTCAGGCTGATAAACGGGAACTGAGAAGGTGGTGGTTACTTGATGCAGAGTCAGGCTGATAAACGGAAACTGAGAAGGTGGTGGTTACCTGATGCTGAGTCAGACTGAGCACATATCCAAATAAGAACTGAGAAGGAGGTGGTTACTGATGCAGAGTCAGGCTGATAATTAGGAACGGAGAAGTTGGTGGTTACCTGATGTTGAGTCAAGCTGATAAACGGAAACTGAGAAGGTGGTTACCTGATGCTGAGTCAGGCTGATAATTAGGAATGGAGAAGTTGGTGGTTACCTGATGTTGAGTCAGGCTGATAAACGGGTACTGAGAAGGTGGTGGTTACTTGATGCCGAGTTAGGGTGATAAAGGGGATCTAACTTAGAAGCTGTGGTAGTTACCTGATGTTGAGTCAAGCTGATAAACGGGAACTGAGAAGGTGGTGGTTACTTGATGCCGAGTTAGGGTAATAAATGGGAACTTAAAAGGTGGTGTTTACCTGATGCAGTCAGGCTGATAAACAGAAACTGGGAAGGTGGTGGTTACTTGATGCAGAGTCAGGCTGATAATTAGGAATGGAGAAGGCGGTGGTTACTTTATGCCGAGTTAGGGTGATAAATGGGAACTAACTGAGAAGCTGTGGTGGTTACCTGATGTTGAGTCAGGCTGATAAACGGGTACTGAGAAGGTGGTGGTTACTTGATGCCGAGTTAGGGTGATAAAGGGGAACTAACTTAGAAGCTGTGGTAGTTACCTGATGTTGAGTCAAGCTGATAAATGGGAACTGAGAAGATGGTGGTTACTTGATGCCGAGTTAGGGTAATAAATGGGAACTTAAAAGGTGGTGTTTACCTGATGCAGTCAGGCTGATAAACAGAAACTGGGAAGGTGGTGGTTACTTGATGCAGAGTCAGGCTGATAATTAGGAATGGAGAAGGCGGTGGTTACTTTATGCCGAGTTAGGGTGATAAATGGGAACTAACTGAGAAGCTGTGGTGGTTACCTGATGTTGAGTCAGACTGATAAATGGGAACTGAGAGGATGGTGGTTACTTGATGCCGAGTTAGGGTAATAAATGGGAACTGAGAAGGAGGTGGTTACTTGATGCCGAGTCAGACTGATAAATGGGAACTGAGAGGATGGTGGTTACTTGATGCCGAGTTAGGGTAATAAATAGGAACTGAGAAGGAGGTGGTTACTTGATGCCGAGTCAGACTGATAAATGAGAACTGAGAAGATGTGGGTTACCTGATGCCAAGATAGGATGAGACCACAACCAAAGAGGACCTTTTAGAGGGGAGACCCTATATAAAAAGGAATAATTGTACCTTTCAACAAGTTCAGTGTGTTTGTCCCATTATTTTAGAATTAGAGTCTCTGCTCATTGATTTACATGCGTAAACAAAAACTTTCAGACTGTCACAGTTGTCAACCATTGTTGTGATTTTTAAGTAACACTTCATGGTAAATATTGGTATTATTTTATTTACTAATACCAACAGTGGTAGATCAGGTACATTGCTACACCTCTATCTCTAGTTGATATAATTCTTACTTATTATTCTTACTCACTGGGCTTTATACGCTTATTTAGCATTAAAAAAACAGACAGTATTTTACAACCAAGTTATTAGTCATTAAATGGAGGGACTTGCACTAAGGTCCTCCGAGACTTCAATACATGTAAGGGTCTTGGATGCACCTCCTTAGCTTTAAATTTTCACAGGAAATGATTTGAATATATTGGCAACTAGGAATCCCATCATCTGTGCACCACATAGTAACAGTCATCCTGCAGATATTTTACTTCCATCATTTTTCTCTCCTCAGGCACTGTCCTGTAAACTGTGACCACACACGCTGATCCATGGCCTGTCAAAGCCACCTGATCCTTCTGCTCCTGGCTCTGTTCGCAGTCAGTACACAGCTGTCACATGCCCAGCACTGGTCCCATGGATGGTACCCAGGAGGCAAGAGGGAACTGGATATGCCCGCCTCCCCGGAGGTATGTCATCAATATATTGTGCTCCAATGCCAACACGAGGGTACTCTAACGTCCTCTTATTTGGAATGGTTTGTTTGCCTCTAATCACAAAACGAGGGGAACCAGAGCTATTCAATTGTATCTACTTCCCCTCTAGTAGAAAACCCAATAAAATAATTTTATTCTCAGCACTGCGATTAAAATCCTTTAAATCAAGAGCAAAAATCTTTATGGATAAGTGTTTTGTATTTTTTCCATAAAAGTACAGAAGACCCTTTCTCATCTCGTGAAGGGAGGGTTTATATTTTAGATGGATACTATGGGGAAGTAAGTAACCTGGGCCATAGATGTGAACCCTGCATGCTTAGACTACAATGTCCAAAACCCTCTGTATGAATAGGCAATAACACAGCTTATCACGCCAAGCCAAAAGAGAAATAAGGCGTAGCAAAGAGAAAGCAACGTTAAATATGTTATCTGCTGTTCCCTGGACAGTGTTGACCTAGACTTGCACCTCCGTTGACTAGCATCATCATCATCATCAGCTATTTATATAGCGCCACCAACTCCACGACTCTGTATAGAGAACTCACTCAGTCCCTGTCCCTTTGGAGCTTAAATTCTAAATTCCTTAACATAAATACATATAGAGAGAGCCTAGGGTCAATTTGATAGCAAACCTACTAGTATATTTTTGGAATGTGGGTGGAAACCCACGCAAACACAGGGAGAACATACAAACTCCAGACAGATAAGGCCATGATCGGGAATTGAACTCATGACCCCAGTGCTGTGAGGCAAAAGTGCTAACCACTAAGCCACCTCACAGGTCTCTGTGTATTGTACATGAACAGTCAGGAACGGAATTTATTTTGTATATTCATGGTGGATTTCACTGTGCCTTCTCAATCCTACCGTTCATCTACAGTTATCTGTGCAGTTTTCCTCATAGTCCGTTATGGTATCTGGGCAGTATATATAGGTAAATGATTGAGGTAGTGCCAGGTATAAAAATGGGTAACAATAAGTAAAGGGCATTGCCACAGTACACAATCCAAATATCCCTTTGTTACAATATGTGCTAACCAATAATAACTAATAGGGAATAGGGAATAATAGGAAAAGTAGATCGCACAGTAATTGTACATGGTATACCTTTAATTTTAGAGAATCATCATCATCATCATCATTTATTTATATAGCGCCACTAATTCCGCAGCACTGCATAGAGAACTCACTCACATCAGTCCCTGCCCCATTGGAGCTTACAGTCTAAATTCCCTAACACACACACACACACACACACACACAGACAGAGAGAAAGAGACTACGGTCAATTTGATAGCAGCCAATTAACCTACCAGTATGTTTTTGGATTGTGGGAGGAAACCGGAGCACCCGGAGGAAACCCACACAAAAACGGGGAGAACATAAAAACTTTGCACATATAAGTCCATGGTCGGGAATCGAACTCATGACCTCAGTGCTGTGAGGCAGAAGTGCTAACCACTGAGCCACCGTGCTGCCTCCAATGCGCGCTCCATGACCCAAAATCTCTGGAATAAACTCTAATCCCTTTGTTATAGTTTAGTATTACATCTCTATAACTTTTGGTTGTGTGACATATATTCTAGCTAATAAAGGACACGGGGTGACCAGAAAAAAATTGCATAGACCAAGGGCAAAAGTCAATTTTCAGGAGTTAGGGACAGTATGACCTTACGCGTTTTGCAAAGTTTTCTGTCCTGCATTGATACACAGGCAGTTGAGCAGGTTTCAACACTGTGGGCTAGATTTACTAAGCTGCGGGTTTGAAAAAGTGGGGATGTTGCCTATAGCAACCAATCAGATTCTAGCTCTCATTTATTTAGTACCTTCTACAAAATGACAGCTAGAATCTGATTGGTTGCTATAGGCAACATCCCCACTTTTTCAAACCCGCAGCTTAGTAAATCTAGCCCTGTGTCCGCATTGATTACTATTTTATTTTTTATCAGTTTTCATGTGTTTACCCACACACATAAACTGCATAGATGGATATAGAGTCTAATTTTATCTTAATCAAGGACAAGTTGTATTTAAGGAGCGGAAAAAATGTGTTAGCTGGCAATGCTTTCAAGTAATGATTTAGTTTAGTTTTTTACTTTGCAAAGTGTCACTTAGTTTCTATGCAACGTCATTAGTGTCATTGCCTATAGAGGTATTAAAATACCCAGGCAACACATTACAGTTGGTGTAATTTTTTGGGTGATGAAATCCAATTTATTTCTGTACTTGACCTTAGCACTGTTAGCTATATAGGTGTACACATACCCTGTCTATACATTGAGGTATCAATCAGTATATTTTGTGCAACACGCTGATTGCAAAAAAGATTTTAAAAAGATTGTTAGGTTGTAGGCTGGGTAAACCAGAATTAGGATCCAGGGGATTATTATAGAAAAATACGAAGGTCATAGACATTTGAGAATTTTGAGGCCAAATGCAGGCAAACTGTAGTAAAATGATCTTTGGGGAATTCATACATCGCCACTCCTTGCTTCATTATTATTGGCCAATTATTGGGTCAAGGAGGAGCTATAAATGTGGTTAATTAATTCATTTCTGTAGCAGTTTATGTACAGTGCAACGTGGCTTAGCCAAGGTGCAAAATTGTACCTTCTAGCAGAATTTAATACTAACTTTGAAATAAAGCTCAGTGTGTAGATGTAAACTCACAAATGAGTTACTGTAACTCACAGTGCCCCCTAGTGGCTGAGTCTAGTATGCGCTCTATGTTCTTGATAAAACACGGCTCATTTCAACTGATGTAAAAATCCCATATCTTTAAAACCTCCCTCATTTCAATCGTTACCCTAATACAGAGATTTGTGGCCAGCACTGACTGTCCTTGTGGTTACTCTACCTTGCAGGGTTCTTTCTGCAAAATGTATCTTTTCAAGTGGAAATTACAGGTGTCTCAAACAAACCTTACACTCAGTACGTACATTGTGTCGCGGAATCAATTTCTATGCCCAAGAACTTCATGGATGTACTTGGAAGTGCGATCTGAAGCTACATTCTGCTCTTACAAGTGCCAGTTTTCTCTGTGCTAAACACGCTGTTAAGCCATTCTGATCTGATCATGTAGATATTGTCACCTTGCACTCCACTGTCTGAGATCATTCAACCCCTTACAATTATACATAGTTCCACTATGAATCTTAACATCTCACTGTTCACCTCCACTAATCCCTGCTTCTTATTGCTAGAATATACATTTACCCCTTAAACCATCACATGCTTATTCCTAGCTCAGTCATGTTCTTACACACATCCTCACTTGTTCCAGGGTCTTCTATAATACAAATAGTATTTTAGGTACATCTATAGGTTTCTCCTGTGCACAGTTTTTAACTATTCTTTTGCTAGAGATTAAACTCCTGTTCATCATAGTTTAGCACAATTAGTGGATATAACATCTTACAACTGCCTGCTGCATTCACCGTATTTAGCATAAGAAAGAAAACAAGGGTAGTGTTCAACCAACACTACTATCTAGAGTCTCACTACTATCTAGAGTCTAGGTACCCAACCTGTGGTACCTGTGGTACATGTACACTAAAGGATACCTCAACTAAATTCAAGGGATACTTCATTGTGTTAAGTAGAAAAGTATTACTGATGAATAAAACACATAAAAACTAATTAAAAAGTGACTTTGTATACGTGTACTCAGATTAGGGAGTTCTTAGTTGCGATGCTCACATTTCAAAGTAGCTTATGAACTTGTTCACCGAATTAGATCTAAAATTCATAAATCCAGGTTAAATTCTCAAAGATAAGAAGAAATCCCACTATCTTAACCAGACTATCGTATATTATTTATATTTCACTCCTCCGCTGTCTTTGCACCTCTATCAGTGGCTCTAAACCTTTGTGCCCACACTAATGGGCACAGGATTCAGCCCTCACTGAATATACCCTTTGTATCCCAGTAGCTGTGTTAAATGTTGCAGTGTTCTTTGTTTACTGTATCGATATACCATGGACCGTAGAGATTCTGGTCCATGTTGACATGATAGCATCACACAGTTGCTGCTTATTTTATGCTGGGAATCTCCCGTTCCATCACATTCCAAATGCGCTCTATTAGGTTCCGATCTGGTGACTGTGGAGGCGATTGGCGTACACTGAACTCATTGTCATGTCGGTGGGGTCAGCTTGAATTGATGTGTGCTTTGTGACATAACGCGTCATCCTGCCGGAAGTAATCATTAGAAGATGGGTAGACTGTGGCCTGGTGAGGTTTTCTGATGCTGTAACATATCCACCTCAAGGTTCGACGTGCTGTGCGTTCAGAGATGCTCTTCTACATACCACTGTTGTAACGTGTGGTTAATCCAGTTACTGTTACCTTCCTGTCAGCTTGAACTAGTCTGGCCATTCTCCTCTGACTTCTCTCATTAACAAGGCGTTTTAGTCCACAGAACTGCCACTCGATGTTGTTTTGTTTTGCGCACCATTCTCTGTAAACTCTAGAGACTGTTGTAAATCACTGTGTGACAATCCCAGAAGAACAACAGTTGCCGAGATACTCAAACCACCTTGTTAAACACCAACAATCATTCCACGGCCCTCATAGATCACAATTTTCTCCCAGTGTGGATCGAGCATCTGAAGTCACAAGTGCACAACAAAATTGATACTTGACTTATTACGTCCACCAAAGAGAATTATTTCACAGGACATATCTCACATGTAAGCTTCCTGTATATGTACAGTACACCTGTTTTAAATTGTTTGTAAAAACCTATGCACTGCAAAAACATGGTGCATTGGATTGTTGGCCGCCCACGAGGAATCAGGCGGTCAATGAGGGACTCCACAGAGGAGGATGCAACCATTCCGCGCTGTTACTAACTGACCGATCATTTCTGCACAGCGTAGAATAGAACGCTGTGCATCATATACAGTATGCGGTACTTCCTCATTCGGTGTCCCCACTGTGACCAGCTGATTGCGGGCCCCTCACCCTCTGAAAAGACCCAGACCCAGCCTGCAACTGGTGCTGGTATGTCAGATGGTATGTAAGCTGTGTGACAGCTGTAATTAGAGGAGATAGTTGCTGTAAAAATGAAAATATATTTCTAGTATCGCCCAAGGTCTAATCCGACCTACTGGGAGAATTTCTAATAAAATAAAACATCTGAAAAGTTAAAAAAAAAAAGAAATAAAAAGATAAGTTAAAAAAAACACATAATCATTATAAATTTCCCCAAATTGGAGAAAATATATATATTATACATAAAGTAAGAAACAGGAAAGCACATGTGCTAATTCTATGAAAATACAGCAAAATGCAATAAATATGGATATATATATATATATATATATATATATATATATATATATATATATATCTATCTCTATCTATAATATAAATGTCTAGTGGCGTGTGTTAGTCTGTCTGTTTGTGGAAAAAATAAAACCAAGCTGCAGCGCCACCTGCTGGGCGGAGTTATACACTGACCTACTAAATTCTTAGTGTGTGTGGGGAAAAAAATTCAGAAAGGGCTGAAATTTGGTATACTAAGATGTTTTTAATTTGTTAATTTAATTTGTTAATTGTTAAAAGTGTTTATAAAGATTTAAAAAAAAAATATATATATTTCTTGAAGGAGAAGTGACAGTTGGGAGTGGTTGGTGGTTGCCGGGGGTGACAGTGGGGAGTGGTTGGTGGTTGCCGGGGGTGACAGTGAGGAGTGGTTGGTGGTTGAGGCCTAAGCTATGGCCCAAATGCATGACAAGAACCTTTTTAACACCTTAAGTAGCTTGATTTGACTAGAATGCATGAGTATCATGCACGGGTTAATTTATATATATATATATATATATATATATATATATATATATAAAAACTAAAAATAGCCATAAAGATATTCATATATAACAAAATTTCCACTATGCAATATATAATGAATTCTTAAGCTATGTATTCTTTTATTACAATAACTTAGAATAAGATCACTAACGCCCTCGAATGCAAGGCCTTAATAGGGACAATAAGTCAACCAAATACCTCACCTGGAAGCCCACTAGGGGTCAGTGTAACCATATGGTAATTCCAGTAGACCACACATTTAGGTAATTTCCCTCAATCTATCACCTTTTCACCAGGAAGGTTTATAGTGTACATATGTACTGTATGTATCCTGCAGTGTGTTGTGTCTGTCTCAATATGGCAAGTGCCGTGTAAGCAAGCGTACCTAGACCCATTAGACCATACTTGCCTACTTTTGAAGGCAGCTGTCTGGGAGGGGGTCAGTCGAGGGGGGCGTGGCCACGCGTGATGCACCGTTAGGATCCACGATGCACACGCTTAGCCCCGCCCCCACCATCTTCAACAACGGCGACAGCTGGATCCGGGATTTTTGCCTGCTGTCTCGGGAGTCCGGGAGAACTCCCAAAAATTCAGGAGTCTCCCGGACATTCCGGGAGAGTAGGCAACTATGCATTAGACCTATATTCAACAAAGGACGTTTCTTTAGATCCAATTGTAATTGAATATTGACGTGCGTAAGCCCTAATTACGTGCATTTTAAAAACAAAACGCACATTACATACGTTTTGCATTCCTTAATAAATCAAGCCAATTGTGTCCTTTTTTGTGATTGGGAATGAATTCTGTGTGCAGCATTTGAACAATTTTTTTTATTCAATAATAATAAGATCATATTTTTAAAAATGTTTTTTTGCATATAATCGATTTCCTGCAAGGGTTCATTTATCACTTTTGATCGTCCAGCACATTTGATAGGATGAATGGAAAAATAGTTATAGATGGATATTTTTTAAGAAAACCTTTTATTTCTGTTTGCAATTTACTTTGAAATGTTTGTAAATACACTTTATATAATATTTTTTTTTCTCAAATATATAATTTTCGCATCTTAAACACAGAGGGGGGTATTCAGTTGTTAGTGTTTTTTTTCCCCGCCGTGTAAAAAAAAAAAAAAATCTCCCGCAGGTTTTTGACGGCAATAGCGATCGTTTTGAGTTAGCGCAGCGGGAAAATTCGTGCAATTCAATTGAAAAAGAGGGAACGCTGCCCCCCGCGTGTTAAACATTGTGTTCGCAAGATTTTATTGGAGTTTTAACGTGGTCATGTATAACACAAAATAAGGATTTGCATACATTTCCATATATTAGATTGTTTTTTTTACTTCATTATTTTTTCACAAGAAAATCAACTTACACAAGTTAGGTATTAGGGATAAACATAAGTTTAACTTTTTTCTCCACATTATTACATGATTTCAAATAGTTTTCAGAGGTTTTTTATTTTTTACACACCCCAAAGAGGTGAGAGATAAAACAGCATATTTGCCTGTTTTGCCCGCCACGTTAAAAAACAATTGAATAGCTTTTAATGAGGCTGCCTCTCGTACACCCTATACTTTCAATAGACCTTCTACTGGAGCGTGAGAGGACCGTTTCATGAAAAAAAAGTAGCGTTAAAAATGGAATTGAATTGCGGGTAAAGTTAACCCGCTCGAAAATGATAAAAAACAGTGTTAAAATGACTTAACATGGTTAAAAAAACAAAAGATTGAATACCCCCCAGAGAATGTTTCATATTTTGCAAGTTGCTTAACGGGATCAATTAAAAAGTAGGTGGTCCTCTTTACTTAATTATGTACGTTTAAGAGACACCTACCATATTGGTCATTTCCTTTGAAATAGTCTTTGTAGGGGGATGAAACTGGTCAAGAATGCATTTTGCATTGTGTTTATGACACCAAACGCTGGACCTGCACTGTGTCCAGGGCTGGTCACATAAGGTAGACAGGTGTATCAATGCGGGTAGATACTGCAACGTACCAATCATGCAGAGGGTACATTGGTATAGAAGCAGCTGTGTAACAGAGTGGAGAAGATTAGTGGATAAGACACTTGGGACTTTTTAGCCACTTAAGTGTTGCATGTACTGGATTACACTGAATGCTGCCAAGATGGGCATTGTTATCCTGTGACTTTACCCAGTAAAGATATGCCATCAAGTGTTTTAAAATGTTACACTATGGTTTATTTTGTATTCTTTATTTTAAGCAATGTTATCGAACATTACGTTGATTATTTGATATTATGTGTTCTGTGCTTCGTTTTGGTGTATATCCATGTCAAAGCCCTGATCTAGGTGACCTAAACCAAGCCCTTTTAGTAAACAGACTACGCTATATTGCCATCGAGACGTGACCTCTATGGAATGCTCTTGCAGAGAGGCAGTGGTCCTCCACGGTGATCACTAATCAAAAAACAGAGAGAAAGACAATAACTTTTAACATTTTATTTTTGCAACCCTACAGTTCATAGCATATCTCCTTATTTGTTTTCTTTCCTATTTTTGTAATCCCAATTGCGTTACCTGTGTAGAAATGAAGTCCAAATGCTACTGTGACTAAAGTAGACAATGCTTATTCCTCTGTGCTGTCACTGGTTCCTAGGGGATCCACCGAAACAACTACTAAGCTGCCTCAACGGAGGCCTGATAGAAGCATATTAGGCTACAAATGACATAAACAGAGGATAAATGTAATTTAACCTTTGTTCTCTTCCGACAACAAAATATACATGTGGACAGGTTGAGAGGACGGCCATTTCGCTAATATGTTGTGAGGTACTATGAACAGAGACAAACGTGATTCAGCATTAATAGAATGGGAGAGACAGAGCAAGATCAAATATTGGCTATTACACTTGTACTAGCATAATAAATCTCTTAGCAGATATTGGCTTTGTGACAGTTTCTAAAATGGCAGAGATGGCCTCAGGTCACATGGTTAAAGTTATGTCTACAGCCATGTTTTCTCTTACGCAATAAATAAACTTCTTACTAGAATCATTGAAAATGCCACAGAGCAATGAACTTATTTTTAATTGGAGGGGTCACTCTTTGCCCTTCACCATCACCCAATAAAGACTGACATAATTTTGCAGGACCAACTATTTATCTTTTAGGTTTAACTGCACGTACTTTTCATTATTGTTATAATACATATACGTTAAATAGCTTTTCTTAAAGGGATCTATAGCAGCTGTTGGCATACTGGGTCAGTGGACATTTCATCTGAAATTTGCACATCAAGAGTACTCAGCAGATGTCACCAATTCCTCATAACCAAGCTGCAATTCATCACAGCTTTTGCCGCAGAAACCTTTAAAGGGACACCGACATAAATATTGTGCCTAATTTATTTTGTGCGGAAATCAAAAATATTTACAGTTTTATTGCCGGGAAAGTTGTCTCTACATATTAGAGCCGACTTTATTTCTGTAGCTTTCCACTAAGGACAAAGGCTGCAGTGGTTTGCAAATGTAAAATTTTGTAAAACTTCTAAAAACCGTAAAGTGGAGATGTTGGCTATAGCAACCAATCAGATTCTAGCTATCATATTCTAGAATGTACTCGATAAGTGAGAGCTAGAATCTGATTGGTTGCTTTGGGCAACATCACTTTTCCTTTTTTTTGGAAGTTTTATTACATCTACCCCTTAGAGTTGGGAGGGGCGTGTCCTAGCTCAACTCTAAATGGCAATGTAAAAATAAAGCTGTGTAGTATTTGTGTTCTGCAGTTAGTACTTTCTCTGCATGCAAAATAATGCGTCTGCACCTCCTTAATTACCTGATGGTTCCTCCAGGTGTAAATCTGCATTCCTTAGCTGGCGTTGCTTCTGACTCTAAATGAGTCCCACACATGCCAAATCTATGACTTTGAGACTAAGCAGGGTCGTGACTTACTCTCCCTCCCCTTGTAGTGTAGTCGCTGCTCCCACTGGAAGCATATTGATTGACAGTTGCATAATATTGTGTTAGTAAAAAAAATATTCTAGCCATTAGTACATTTGTATAAAATTGTCAGTAAAAAATATTTTCAAGGGCCAGCATATATGGCAATAGTCGTGATTTCTGGTGGCCCAAAACGGATGCACTCTCACCCGAAATAGGGTGCTTGGGGCGGATTAAGATACGGTGAAGGCTGACTGTTTTGCAATGGGGAATGTTGGTCTCCCTGAGCAGTAACCTCTGGAGAGGGCTGGACTAAGTACCAGGTAAGTAGTTACATCATACATCCCCACTCTCCCGGAATGTCCATTAGACTCCCGAATTCCGGGTAGGTCTCCTGGACTACCGGGACAGCAGGCCGTTCTCCCGCATCCACTTCCTGGTGAAGTGGGCAGGACGGAAGCCTCCATGATGCAATTTGACGTCAATCGCGCCATTTTGGCTCCACCCCCTGCGCAAAATGACTCGGAGGGGAGGAGTAAAAAGTTGACAAGTATGAGTTACATCCTATCTTGGTAACTATCTAACAAAATACTTAAGAGTCATGCAAACAGCTGCATTATATGGAGTCAATCTCTGTTTCCTAATCGGATATACCATAATCAGAATGACATCTGCTCTGTAGCAGAAATGGGCATTTTCCCTGAGTCGACTTCCCTGAAGGTATCAGGGGCAAACACAGGATTTCTAGAGGAGGATTCAAATGCTTTGATTCACAAAAACAAAAAAACAAACCACTTAGCGCAATAACAATAGAAAAGTACAACATATATAAATGTAATAACAGATGTTAAATAAACAAAATAAGGCATAAAGTAAGCTGTACATTAAAAACCATTTTACCAAAATAATAGCAAAGTAATACAATAAAATGAATTGTAATCTCCCACTCACACCCAATTAATTAGAAATAGAAAAGAAAAATATTTACAGTGACTCACCGAGTACTTCGCATCACTCTCAGCAGCCAAAAAAACGGCAGATTATCACAAGTAACTTAATTTTACCTGAAGTCGCAGAAACACTAGGGTCAAAAGTAAGAACAATCACGCTGGCAATTTTGTTGAAGCCAGTTCATTAAAACAAGCAAGAAACCCACAAAAATGGGTCAGTTATATTTTTTAATGCAGGAAAAGAAGGTTGCTAAAAGCTGTTTCCTCCATCTAAATCACAGAACTGTCTTGATTCAAGTGTAGGGGGGGTTTCTGGACAACTGGAAAACCCCCCCAAAGGGCACCACTCCTGGGTACATTTAGATTTATGTAAGTTTGTTACGGTATTACATGCTGTTCCTTTTTTGCTTGCAGATCTCAGAAGAAATAAAGTTGTGTGAAGGAGTGGAATGCGCTTATCTCCGGAACCCCAGAAAAAACATGCTTAAGAACATATTGGTAAGGCCAGGCGTTGTGCCGTTGTATCACTAGTGTTGTTGCATTGGCTGCTCACTGCAACATGCGAGCCATTATTTCATCAATGCTGGTACGGATGTCCAAGTTTTCAAACTACATTAGATACAGAGGCTAGAAAAATATGTGCCCCTTTTAGCGTTTTTTCAAATTGAAATTCTCTTACATCATAGAATTAAAGTGGATTTTTGCAAGTGATTAACGCAAAGTACTTTATAGTGTCAAATACAAGAAATACTATAAAGTCTTTTCTCAATTAGTTACAACTAATAAGCAGACAATAATTCACGTTGCTTGGATGGACCTAAAAATAAAAGTCTGGACCAATCGGCTTTCTTCCGAGGTGATAATTAAAGTATTTCAATTGACTATAAAATAAAACATGAGGGAGCTTCATCATGAAGATCAAAAACTATTCACAGCAAATCCTTCCCAAAAAAGATTATTGAAAAGAACCAATCAGGGGAAGGCTATGAGAAGATTTTAGAGAATAACCCTCCAGAGCATTGTCAAGTTCGCCATAAAGAAATGGAGAGAATGTGGCACAATTGTGAAACTCCCTTTGACAGATCATCATTGATATCTGAGTACAAGAAGGGCACATTAGGCTTTAGGCCACCTGTGTTACGGTTTGACAGGCGTATGCTCCGGTGACCTTGGGCTGGGTCACCTGCATTTTTTTCCCCTTTAAAATAGGCTGCTGAGTCAAGTCCTGCCCTCCAGGGTAGAATTTTCCAGCCCTTCCCTGCATGCCAGGAGCCAGGGTTACGACGCAGTAGTGCATACAAGGTATCCGCATTGAAACCCAACTGCAAGATGCCACGTCCTTCTATTTGCAGTTGCTGACATACCACACACAAGTTAGATTTCTTTCAGATTATGACGTGTTCCTGTACAGGCATCTCAAAGTTGTTTCTGACGTTGTTCTAAAGAACTTTAGATTCATTTATAATGTGAGATTAATTTGAGCAAGACAAACAGGTTCAACAATGTTCAAGATTAAATGAAATAATGTAAATGAAAATAATTGTAAAGTTTTGCACACAGTGAATTCTTGGTCGATTTTTAAAGGGTCAAACACTATGCTTCGGGGGGTACCTCTGGTAGACATTTGAAATTATTTGAAGGTGTCAGAAATAACCTTGGAATTTTGTGAGCTCATGTTACGCCTTAGGAAATACAAAAGTCAATGGACATCTCCTTCTTTGGATAAGGTGTTACCTTATATGAGAGAGCTGTGAAATGACAAATAACAATTAGTGTCAGCAACCTAAATACAAACACAAATTGTATGCAACGTGAAACTAATCTAAACACGAACACAAATTGTATGCAACGTAAAACTAATCTAAACACAAACACAAATTGTATGCAACGTAAAACTAATCTAAACACAAACACAAATTGTATGCAACGTGAAACTAATCTGATACTTTTCATTGGACAGCAATTGTTCCATCTGCAGCTCATTGCAATGAACTTGTACGCGTGCAGTGGCAAAAATTAACCTTATGCTTCTGTTTTTCCCCCTAGATTTTAAGCTAAATTGTCCACCCTTTCCTATTGTGTCACTATATGGCGCAAATGTTACAGTTCTGTTGTTCCTATAACACCCTACTTGTACCTATCACTCTATACATTGGTGTTGGAATTAATGGCACTGTAAAAATCAGTAGTAATAATAATTAGAAAATTCCCAATGAAATTCTCCAAAGGTGAACAATCTATTTAATGATGTAACATAACAGCTCAGCATTCATTTAGATATTACTAAAAAATGTAGTCATATGTTATACACAAGTGATAGCAATATATTGCTACCTGCCAACATTTATACAAGGGAAAATCAAATGGCCACTTATGTGTAAGCCCCGCCCGTATTGCGGTCAGCGAATCGGGACTCTCCTGACAAAATTGAGACTGTATAATTGAGACTGTATATAAGGTAAATGTATAAAGTACTGCAAAACAAGAACTGTGAATAGTGAGTTCTGATGTTATCACTTCAGTCAATTATTACAGATATTAAATGTCCCCTTGGATTTCTGTGACCTGTATAAGTGACAGGACTGCTTGGTAACTTGTAATATATAATATATATTTACCGAATCTTGTCACTTGACCTCCGCTCACAAGGTTACAAGTGCAGGAGGGGGCTGGTGACACCATCGCTCACCATGGCCCCACCCCCTGCTGTGAAATGCGCAAATACATGGGGGGGCTTGATGGCGTGATTTGGGTCATTATGCCCTGCCTCCTCCAGGGCCTGGGAGAATGCCTAGTCGTCTTGGAGGACTCCCTAAAATTCGTGAGCCTCCTGGGGAAAGTAGGCAAGTATATAAAAGATATAATGGGCCTGATTTATTAAGGCATGCCAACGAAAGTAATTTGCTTTTTCCCTCCGTCAAAACGCATGAAAGTCTGGAACACGCACATCCGTATTGGACTAGGAGCAGATCTGAAGATGCGTTTGTTAATGAATACGTTTGTAGATGCGCTCTGCTCTAAGAGGCGATAATACTGCAGGATACGTCCTATACATATGTACAATATAAAGAAAAAAGGACAAACAGGAAAATAAAATCCAATTAATGCCATTAATGACACAACATTAATATAAAATGTTGTTTTTCTTTTTACTCCCCATAAAATACATTTATTAGGATGTTATTAATGTTCAGCATGCATCAAATGCATTTATACAGTTGCTCCTGATTACAAACACATGTTCTAGCTGTATACAACAGAAAAACACGTAGCTTAGAGATGGCCAAAGCTTAAATCACACGCTGCTGCGTGCGCTCTGGCTTGGCACACCCGTACTGTACGTTGACTATGTGCATACACCCAGTCCCCTCCTCGTTCCGCCCATGAAATCGTAGGCTGTAGTAAGGGTCCTTTGTGCTCGAAAATGGATTGGACGTTGCCGTGTTCTGTGGTGTATAGTGCGGTTATGGGGTTGCACAGAGCAATATTATGCAAAATACGGCATGTATCAGCATTTACTTTCCATAATAAATTAGGACCAATATATATAGAACTTGTACTATATAATACAGTATATTTGTGTATATAAATATAGAATTCACAGTAGTGCCTTATCTGATTCTATTAATAACTCCATGTTCTTGTTGGTTTACAGGCTGACGTATTGGCGAGACAGATGCAGAAGAAATAACAGGTTAAAAACTATTATCCGTCTTCTTCCACCCGGACTCTTGCAGTGTTTTCAAGCCATGCTTTCTTTAAGAACCTTACAGTCAACTCCTAGACCACACATCATCAATCTGCATCAATGGTGTCAACTGAGGCCGGGCAAAATTCAGAATTCTGGACATTGTTTTATCATTTTTTTTTTATGTGGTTTAATTATTTTAAATGAGACCTGTATATTTTGACCCAGTGTCTGTAACCATGAGAAATGCCATTATCTGCTTGTTTTATGACTAATGACTTTAGATAAACAATACTGATGGCCTCAGACAACCTCCTGAGATGTTGCATTTTCTATCAAGTAACATTCCTGAAATTTTAATAAATAATTTCAATGTGTTTATCTATGTGGCACTGTAGGGTTAGACGTAGAACATCAACGATCTCTTAATAAAATCCACAGGTTGTAAAAACTTCTGTTTCATTTCTAATGCAGTACAGGGAGCTGTATGTGTTTACTGATTCAGCAATATGTTCAGCAAATTCTGCTCCTGCTCTCATACTCTCAGTCTGTGGCTTCCTCTTACCTTCATATTCCTAATCACCTGATTCAAGTCCAAACGCGACTTCCGGGCAAAAAAAAGAGTACGGAATTTGAGCCTAGTTCCGACCGTATTCAAATCCAAGCGGATCTCGAGATGCGTTTCGATTTGAATCTGGGAGTACGTATGCTCTGCCGAAACGTTACTTGTCGTATGTTAACAGACCCAACAGAGTGCAGTATATGTGTAATATAAGGTCACGGCGGAACTCTTACAAAATAAAATATTTTACAACATAAACGAACAACATTTCACACTATAATCATGAATAAAAACATATGCTTAAAAAAACTGTGTACTGTACATACAAAGCATTTGTATGGTCTATCTTACTTGCATACAAATGCTCTGTGCTATCTAGAAGGACGCACACGTTAAGTTTTCAAAACAAAGACTATGCCGAGTCAGTCATCACTATCAGTCGGCACTGACACCTGCCCGGTAGCTCTTGCAAATGACACGGCTGAAACCAACCCAGGTCTTGAATCTGCCGCATATGCGTTGGAACTACTTTTCATATCTCCCCTCGGGGAGAGGCGTAGAGGATGTATAACAGAGGAAGTGGTGGGACTTGATGACACCATAGGCATCAATTGGACGCTGCAAGGTGTATGATGGAGCTAATGACATCATCTTGACTCTGCCCACCCAGTCTTCACCAAGGTAGGCGAGTCTTCATCATGGCACATCGCTGCTCCTTTGCCGGCGGGTAAGCGTCCTTGCCCTCGAGAGAGTGGGCAATTCTGTTTATAGTTTATTGAAAAACCTAAAATAACAGGGGTAGGCCAAAATTTAGATTTTTGATAAATTCAGACTTTTTCTTTGATTCCTTAAGGGTCTTAATCATGTCACTGCCCCTGTAACATGCAGGCCTGTCCTCACTAACACATCACTCATGTCCTGATATACTCTGTGCTGCTGGGGACCCTGCTCCTTCTACTATATAACTCTCAGTCTGTGGCTTCCTGCTGCCTCCATTCCCCTCCTTACATCATGTCACTGCCCCGTCACATACAGCCCTGTCCTCACTAACACATCACTCATCTCCTGATATAATCTGTGCTGCTGGGGACCCTGCTCCTTCCACTATATAACTCTCAGTCTGTAGCTTCCTGCTGCCTCCATTCCCCCCTCACACCATGTCACTGCCCCGTCACATGCAGTCCTACCTTCATTTACACAATCATATGAGTGGACAGGTCACTGCCTCCCACACATCTCTGTGCTGAACTCCTGTGACCATTCTGTTATAGAGAGCTACCTTTGCCCACTTAAAAAATAAGGACACACATGATTAAGAAGTGAGGACTTATAACAAAAAAGCTGCTCTCACCCTTGTCAAACGTACCTTAAAAATCCATTCAGTAGGATTGCATTGAACATCAGAACAGAATTGCCACACCTTGTACTGTATACAGTGGAGGCAACCATATTGTTGATTTAACCAATATCCAGCTTATCTCACCACTAAACAATAGTGACATCTTGGAGACACTGAGTAGTAACTAGGTAAATAAGGGACGTCAATACATTTTTTATTCATATCCCCCAATAGATTATAAAATGATTTGTATCCTTGTGGGCTGAAGTTATGAGTTTGTGGCCTGAAGCAAGTGAGTTTGAAAGATACTTGCCTATCCTCCCAGAATTTTTGGGAGGCTCATGATTTTCGGGGACTCCTCCCGGAAGACTAGACAACCGCAGTAGGAGGGGCTTAAGATGCTGCCACCACTGGACTCCTCTGCGGCATCCAGAACCGCGTCCTTCTGGGTAACTCTTGCTACTAGTGTACCCCCTTGCTGGTACACCTGGGCTGGTACCCCTGACCTCTTGCCTTCAGATCAGGGTTGCTGTGCATGGTTCCCTCTGGCCTATCACACTGGCCAGAGCTGCAGGTAGCGGGCACAGTGCTGGTACTGGATTGCTGGGTCCCAACCTCAGAACAGCCGGATAATGGTTAGATTAGTCTAATCTGTGGTCACAGGAATTACAGCAGGTAAGTAGGCATCAAAGCAGGTTCCTTAAGCAGTTGATGTTTGTTATCTCAGGAAGTCCTGAAAAGGACAGTTACATCCACTAGTTGAAGGTACTAGTGGCATTCAGAAAGGTATAGATGAAATAATACATTACATGGTCAAACAGTCCACTTTTTATACAGATTTACACAGATACCCCAGCAGAAGGTAATCCAGCCTCCCGCCACTCTAACCAATCCAGGTGCTTCATGCAGTCTGCACATAAATTAGCCTGGAGGGGTTTAACACCTTTTTACATTGCTACTAGCGGTGCCACTATGTTGGAAGTTTTCTATTGAATGTTTACCATCAGGATATAACATTTCTGTAGTATTGCTTTTTACATGTAAAATTCACATTCATCTGTGATCACTTGCATCCTAAGTCTTAGGAACCTAGGTAGTCTTCCAGCAAGTCTAATGATCCCCACCTGTTCTTTCATGCTAGACAGACTTGTTGGTCACTTCACATGAAAAGAGTTAATTAACATGAGATTACCTGTCTCCAGACAGATGCAAGACCCAAACATGACATCTATCAATACATTTCCATACCAAACACATACCAATATAGAAAGATTTGTACATTTGCAATGATATACATTGGCGCACCACGCTAATAATTTAAATATATTTATACAATAAGTAATTTATAAGTGATCCAGCCACAATAGTTTTTTTTAAATCCAGTATTTTTATTGAAATTTTTTAAGATATAAACATACTAAACAACAAAAAGAAAAGAAAAATAATCGCATACATATCGGAATTAAATGACGGAATTTACAAGATTACATTAAAGCATAATAATAATAAATGTGCTATATTCATTCAGGATCATACATCGTAAATGCTTATACTTACGTATGTTACACATGCAGGGTTTATTACATGGACTCAGATACTTATTATAAGAACTGCGGTAGCCATACATTTAAGTACATAGAGCATCTGTACTAGATGACATAGGATAGAATGGAGACTCTAACCATCTGTACCATATATTCTCAAATTCCTTCAGAGCCTGTCTGCTAGTATAAACAAATCTCTCGTGCCTTATGGTGGTATTGACCAGTGCCTTCCAATTTTTAACCGTGGGACTCGTCGGGGCCAACCACAGCCTCGCTATACAGACCTTAGCCAACATCAATAACCGTGAAATGTACATTTTTGTCAGTTTATTAAGTTTCCCCTTCAATCGTAGCCCAAAGAGACAAGTGGCCGCTGAACTAAGAGACACTTCAATTCCAGTAACCTGAATACATCTCCTGATCCTTCGCCAGAATATTTGTATACATGAACACTCCCATAGAAGGTGCCAAAAGTTAGCATTGATCGAATTGCATTTCGGACAGTTAAGGGTGGCATCCGGGTGAAATGTTGCCAATCTAATAGGGGTAAAGTAGGCCCTGTGTAAGATAAACACCTGTATTTGTTGAAATTTTAATGATGAAGTATAACCTTTAGTACTGTCTGTAACCATTTCCCACTCCTTGTCTGATAAAGGGCCAATATCTATTTCCCACCGATTCCTCAAACCATCCAAATCATCTGCAGTGGATTCATACAGAAGACATGAATACATTCGAGAGATCAGACCTCTATAACCCAAGGCCTGTAATTGTTTCCTCAGTGGATCCACCCCAAAGCCGTTTAATACATAAACCCACAATTGTTGTTGGACTTTGCTATAATGTAAGAAATATAAGCTGGATGAATGAAATTAAAATCAGTTAGAGGTACACCCCCCCCTTTACAATTCCCCTAAATATCTCTCTCCCATCCTCTGCGGGGGTAATATCACTCTCCCGTCCTCTGCGGAGGTAATATCGCTCTCCTGTGCTCTGCGGGGGTTATATCTCTCTCCCGTCCTCTGCGGGGATAAAATCTCTCCCGTCCTCTGCGGGGTTTATATCTCCCTCCCGTCCTCTGCGGGGGTTATATCCCTCTCCCATCCTCTGCAGGGGTATTATCACTCTCCCGTCCTCTGCGGAGGTAATATCGCTCTCCTGTGCTCTGCGGGGGTTATATCACTCTCCCGTCCTCTGCGGAGGTAATATCGCTCTCCTGTGCTCTGCGGGGGTAATACATCTCTCCCGTCCTCTGCGGGGATAAAATCTCTCCCGTCCTCTGCGGGGGTTATATCTCCCTCCCGTCCTCTGCGGGGGTTATATCCCTCTCCCATCCTCTGCAGGAATTATATCCCTCTCCCATCCTCAGCGAGGGTTATATCTCTCTTCCGTCCTCAACGAGGGATATATCTCTCTCCTGTTCTCTGCGTGGGTTATATCTCTCTCATGTCCTAAGCGAGGGTTATATCTCCCGTCCTCTGCTGGAGTTTTATTTCTCTCATGTCCTCTGCGGGGGTAATATCTCTCTCCCGTCCTCTGCGGGGGTTATATCTCTCTCCCGTCCTCTGCGGGGGTTATATTTCTCTCCCGTCCTCAGCAGGGATTATATCTCTCTCCCGTCTTCTGCAGGGGTATTATTCCTCTCCCATCCTCAGCGAGGGTTATATCTCTCTCCCGTCCTCTGCGTGGATTATATCTCTCTCCCGTCCTCTGCAGGGGTATTATCCCTCTCCCATCCTCTACGGGGGTTATATCCCTCTCCCATCCTCTGCGGTGGTTATATCCCTCTCCTGTCCTCTGCGGATTTATATCTCTCTCACGTCCTCAGTGTGGGTTATATCTCTCTCCCGTCCTCAGCGAGGGTTATATCTCTCTCCCGTCCTCTGCTAGGGAAATATCTATCTCCCGTCCTCTGCGGGGGTTATATCTCTCTCCCGTCCTCAGCGAGGGTTATATCTCTCTCCCGTCCTCTGCAAGGGTTATATCTCTCTCCCGTCCTCAGCGAGGGTTATATCTCTCTCCCGTCCATTGCGTTGGTTATATCTCTCTCCCGTCCTCAGCGAGGGTTATATCCCTCTCCCATCCATTGCGTTGGTTATATCTCTCTCCCGTCCTCAGCGGGGGTTATATCTCTCTACCGTCCTCTGCAAGGGTAATATCCCTCTCCCATCCTCTGCGCGTTGGTTATCTCTCTCTCCCGTCCTCTGCAGGGGTTATATCTCTCTCCCGTCCTCTGCAGGGGTTATATCTCTCTCCCGTCCCCTGCAGGGGTTATATCGCTCTCCCGTCCTCTACAGGGGTTATATCGCTTTCCCGTCCTCTGCGGGGGTTATATCTCTTTCCCGTCCTCTGTGTGGGTTATATCTCTCTCCCGTCCTCTGCATTGGTTATATCTCTCTCCCGTCCTCTGCTAGGGAAATATCTATCTCCCGTCCTCTGCGGGGGTTATATCTCTCTCTCGTCCTCAGCGGGGGTTATATCTCTCTCCCGTCCTCTGTGGGGGTAATATCTCTCTCCCGTCCTCTGCGGGGGTTATTATCTCAGACACCCCCTGTGTGCTGCTACTTTCTATCATCATGTCACTTTCTGAGGTAATTTATCCCTAAAATCCGCCCCATGTTACTAGTATTATGGCCACTAGTGGCAGCAGGCAATGGACCAGCTCCCAGATTACAAGGGGAGGTCCCAGGACCTCCTCCCCTCTGTCCTGGCTCTCCCTCTCTCTGCTGGTTCTGATCCCCTCAGCTTATACCAGGCTGATGTTGCTAAGCAACATTCCCAGTGTGGCTCCTGTGGGTCCTTGTGCCAGGGCACACACTCAGTCACTGGGAGGTATTAACACCAGATGGGGGGTTACATCTAATTGTAGAGGGGTTACCCAGCCAGTGTACTGTCTGATAAGACATCCCAGCACTGGAACAAGGGGTAAGGGGCGAAGATATCCCCAGTAATTCATCCTGGCAAGAGGTCAGACAACACAACCCAACTAGCTGACTGAATAAGGCCAGATAGTCCATGTATTATCTGTGGCGTTCCAAGGGCACCAGTCCTTGTGGGGTCAATGTACTGGGGCGCAGATCAGAGGAACAAATACACAGCTCAGAAACTATATCCAATAGTACAGTAATTCAGAAGTATGGACAGAGAAGGCCTGAAGGCCCGAGCCCAGGATAACAAGCCGAGAAGGACTCTGGCCTATGGCCGCTTCTCTAAATGTATCATATTAATGGTAACACACAGTGCTGCCTGATGGAGGACCTACCACAGTAATATATAAGTGCATTAGTTGTGAGGGCTCTCTCCAGCTGTCTCACCCAGGGCACCTTTGTGACATACACGAACAAGACATGGGGATACAACCTCACTGACCTGTATAACAGTGATATATACATGTATATAATCCACACAGTAATACCTCAGCCTATAGGAACTTGATCTTGCCACTAAGTGGGCGGGGCGAGGGGCGTCACACTGAGAGCGCCCTGTGACGGCACCGCCTACTCGCTGGCACGTGATGCGTGTCAGTTTATTTGAAACGTGGTCCCGCCCTTCAACTTCCGGGACACGCCCCCCGGATCGGCAGACTGACATTCACTGCGTCATCAGCTTGTGCCGGGGATTGTGTCTGTTCCAGGAGGAGTGACGGTGAGGGGGAGACAGCGTGTGTGCTCCCGTGTATGTCATGTATGTGTGTCATGTATGTGACTAGTATGTATGTGCCTGCCTGCTGTGTGTCATGTATGTATGTATGTGCCTGCCTGCCTGCTGTGTCATGTATGTATGTATGTATGTATGTATGTGCCTGCCTGCTGTGTGTCATGTATGTATGTGCCTGCCTGCTGTGTGTCATGTATGTATGTTGTATGTGCCTGCCTGCTGTGTCATGTATGTATGTATGTGCCTGCCTGCTGTGTCATGTATGTATGTATGTGCCTGCCTGCTGTGTCATGTATGTATGTATGTATGTATGTATGTGCCTGCCTGCTGTGTGTCATGTATGTATGTATGTGCCTGCCTGCTGTGTGTCATGTATGTATGTATGTGCCTGCCTGCTGTGTGTCATGTATGTATGTATGTATGTGCCTGCCTGCTGTGTGTCATGTATGTATGTATGTGCCTGCCTGCTGTGTGTCATGTATGTATGTATGTGCCTGCCTGCTGTGTGTCATGTATGTATGTATGTGCCTGCCTGCTGTGTGTCATGTATGTATGTATGTATGTATGCATGTATGCTTGCTGGCTGTATGTCATGTATGTGTGTATGGCTGCTTGCTGTGTGTCATGAATGTGTGTGCCTGTCTGCTGTGTGCTATGCATGTCTGTGCATGCCAGCAGAGTGTGATGTGTGTTCCCGTATACTATATCTGCCTGTACACTGTATATTCTATATGTGCTATACTATAGGTGTGTGGGACCCTGCAGTATATGATGTATGTTCCCTTGTACTTATATCTGCCTGTGCACTATATATTCTGTAGCTATAAGAACACTCAAATCTACATCTATGAGGGGCATCATCTTGTATTGCTTCATCTACATTGTGGGCCTGGTTTATAGTTACAAGTAAATCCAGCCAGCCAGACCATGTTAATGTGCGGGGGGGTTAAATTGTGTTGATATATTTACAGCTGGGATGGGGCACAACCTAGCTCTTTCCAAATCTATGCGTCAAAATAAAGTTGCCCATTATGTGTGTGGTGAATATAAGAACAGCCAATATTTTACCTGCATACAAACCAAAAATTGCATTTGTGCCCCTTGCATAGCAGCATGGCTTATTCTGCTGCAAATTTATTCTCTTTAGCTGATTTATGTTCCTAACACTAATAAGGTACTATATGTTCACTTTGTCACTAACGTGTGATCTGTTGGTGCACCTGCTCCATTGACTGATCTATAGGTGTAAATATCACTATAGCAACATATATACTATATATATGTAGACTATGTATTCTGTAGGTGTGACTAATCATATATGATCTAGAGCTACATGTATAATTTCTATTCTTTGATTGTGGGTGTGCCTTTAGGATTTGAATACATAGGGGTATATTTACTAAACTGCGTGTTTGAAAAAGTGGAGATGTTGCCTATAGCAACCAATCAGATTCTAGTTATTTAGTACATTCTGCAAAATGCTAGCTAGAATCTGGTTGGTATAGGCAACATCTCCACTTTTTCAAACCTGCAGTTTAGTAAATATATCCCGAAGTCTCTGTCGAAATATGATTAATAGGTATATATTCTGTATATATTCTATATGTGTGTGCATATAGCTCGATATATTCCATAGGTGTGGATGTCCATATAGCTACATGTATAAAATATATTTTTTAGGTGCCAGTGTCACTAGCATATATAATGTATCCCTGCTTTATTTATACCTCATAATGTGATCTGTAGCTACCAATGGTATTCTATATGTTCTCTAGTTGTATATGTCCTTACCCTGTATGATCTATATCTGGGCATTATATAGTCTATCAGGGTACATTAGTATGTAGTATCTATCCCACAACCATAGTGTCATGTTAAGACTAGTTGGATTTTAGGTTGTAATTATGTCAGATGTTGTTCCTGTTCAGTTGCAGGAGTGATACTTATCTGTGTACCCAAAAATGCCACGAAGGCCCCAGGTTGTTTTTTTTTGTTGTATTTTTTGGGGGGTGTCCCTAATTATAATGTGTATTAATCCTTCATCCCCAGTTTTCACCTTTAAATGTGGTAGGATTGAGGTTCATTTTCAGGTTAACTACTGCGTTGTATTTAGCCATTTTTACGGTATAATGACCAATTTTGTTGTATTCCAGGGTTCTACCCATAAGAGTTAAAAGTCAGCTTGTCAGCACAGATTATGTCACGTGCAGGTATTATTGCAGCAGCCTTTGGCAGTATATTATTTCAGTACTCTTATTTTAGGACCAGTCTGGATTTGTGGATAGGGCACGTAGGCCCCAGCTTGTGGGTGTCAGAACAGCAGGAGCTACATGCTGCCTCTCGTTTCATCAACTTATCACCGGGTTTTCCTTAATGTTTTCTTTAATTCCAGCTGACACGGACATCTGCCATGAATGCTCTTAATAACTGGTAAAATAAATTTCTGTTAATCAGTTGAGTCATGGCTAAGGGTGAGCCCATGAACATCTGCAGGTAGTGGAGGGTTATGACAGCACAGCCAAAAGTACGTGAGCAAAACATTCAATCAGCATCTGTATATGGATATTGAAAACACCCCATCTTTATGATGAGTGGCTGCAGGATTTTCCTTAAAGAGCACTTACTAATAGACAAAATGCAAAGCAGAGACCATTTCCAGAGACTATTAAACAAATCTGAGTCATATCCACTAATGAGCATAGAAACTGTGCGATAATCTAGAAAAGTAATGCAAAATCTGGTGCTTGTCCTAGAAACCATCAGTGGAATCCAGACTGGGATTTCTGTTATTGTCACCGGATTATGGCTCCGATCAAAGAAAACTGAGCCAGATTCTTGTGAAGACAACGTAGATAATAAAGCCAATCTGTACTCTACCCACTTCAAACCCCATAAGGCTGCTTTTTTTTCTCTCCTCCCCTGTTACTGTCTGATATCGCTCAATGTTCTTCTTGGTCAAATCTCTGGCACACACAGATCATAATGTACGAAAGGTTCTTGCCTACAGCTATCCCTGGTACTTGTGGATGTCTGTGTTTACAGTTAAGCTTACTGACAAAATCGTTGTAAGCACAAATCTAAATTATTTTGGATCGCTTTCAAGGTTAAAGAGTCTGGCTGTAAAGTGGTTGCTGCATATAGCAATTAATGCTCCTTGAAGGGGTTGTGGAGTAGTCTTACAGGAGTGAAAAAGAGCATCTTGGATATATTTAGTTAAGTATAAGTTCTCTAGTTATTCCATGTGTATTATACTCTGTAATATAGTGGCTCTATAGCCCCTTTAACAAAAATCAAAAGCTACAAATCAAAGGTAGCTATAATGTGCAATATCCCATGTTAAGGCATGGAAACCTTTTCCATATGTACCTGACTGTTGCAGCATGGCGGAGAGGGGGTGTGATCTGTTGCTGCATGGCGGAGAGGGGGTGCGGTCTGTGGCAGTGTGGTGGAGGGCGGGGTGTTGCTGTAGCTCTGTCTCCACACCCTTAAAAATTATTGTGTGGCATTCAATTCTTTTGTTATTAAACTTCTGGCTGCTAATTTTTTTAATACCTTGTTCCAGATCTGTGTTAAATATCAACACTCCACTGTATATATATTAATATCGCATAGTAACTTTAATTACTGTTTGTCTGGTGCAATTTATATAATGAACGCGAAGATCTGATTGTCCTTTGCAGCAGTTTTCAGAATTGACCACTGTTCTAATTTGACAATTTCATTTTGTATTCTAAAAAATATGAGGCATTCAAATGTGAGTCGTGGTTCCATTAAACTTCATTGTCCTCCGCTTGCTGGACTCACTGTGTGGTATCCAGCTTAATATAAAACATCACTCATAGATTTCTGCACATTGCCAAACGTGTGCGCCGATGTAGAGCATGATACTTCCCTGCCTTGTTATCTGTGATTAACTATCTGTCAGTGATACTTGTAGGGACACTTATGAAAACTGGTGCGTGGAGAAAAGTGGTATCACCTATAACCCCGGTTAGATATTAGATTGCAATTCCTAAACCACGCTACAACAGGGTTTCTTAACTCTCTTATCCCCAGTACATGAAGACTGGGGTATTGATTGAGGATTTTAATCCAGTGACTGTAGAAACAAATGAACGTAAGACACCTAGTTTGTCATCATTTACTGTTCTATGGCGAGACGCTTAGTGGATTTATTAGGACACCACTGTGTTCCTGGGAAGGAAACGTGGGCACCAATTGTGTCTTCCTGCTGAGATGACCTTTGTGCCCAATCTTTCACTTTCCGCCCAGAGCTTTCGTGGATAAGTGATCCTTTCAACCAGATTGTGTTTCTGTACAATAAAGACACCCTTAATTAGATGGAAGACACTCATCTACATTTTTCATCTGCCCTTCTTTCAGTATTTGGACACCCATCTGTCTTGGGGCCGCGAGATCCATGGCTGCTGCGATATATCGAAGATTACAAGTAGGTGTTTGCCGGGCAGCTGCCATTACTTCTTTTGCTAGATGGACAAGTACTAAACTTCCAGATGGACAATCTACTGCTTTTCAATCTGCAAAGACTTCTGCTGATTTCAAGAAAGCCAACAGCAATGCAGTAGACCTTCAAGACAGTAAGGATCTCCACAACCCTTCTGCTTATTCCACAGAAATAGTTGACAACGGGAAAGGAATAGCAGAATATGGATACAGAAGGCATCGCTCGGCAGAAGACAACAAATCTGACGCCACTAGATCCCAGATTTGGCCCAAAAGTAAAAAAATTATTTTAGCTAGTACTAAGAAGACATCTGAAAGAAGACTTGTAGAATCTTTCAGGAAGAGCAGAACAGAAAATCCATATCCTATGGAATCTTTTGACAGTATGGCAGATCCAAGGTGTTTTCAACAGTGTCGACCAGAATACAAATTATTGTGCTATAATGTTGAGCATCCAATGGACACATCCATGTGGGAATGTGAGGACATTCTACAGAAAGTGACACCTGATGGTCATCTAGCTGCTAGCGACATATCAGATTTTTTTGAGAAACTTAGTTATGCGCCTAAGATGCAAATTGGAGTGCTAAAAGCAAATAAAAAATTTCGAATTCTTTGTAGTCGTAGCACTGCAAATCTTCCCCTATACACCAACGCAGAGATAATACGTTTACTTGATGCCTTTGTACGGCTCAAAATTCCCGCAAACCATTCCATGCTGAAAGGTTATGAAGTAGAGTTTAGTCGTCGGGTGTGGGATTTGTCTACCGATGAGTTGTTGCACGTGGCAGACACATGGAGGTGTATCAGTTGTAGCGTCCCTAAATTCTTGGGCAACATGTACAACTACATGCGGCTCCACTGTACGGACCTAAATTTAGCCCAGGTAATACAGCTAATATATATTATCGGTGAAGGCAGGCGTGCCCCTGAAGAGTTGATGGAGAGACTTGAGTCAATGGTACTGAGGTATCTAAACACTATTAATGTAGAAGAAATCGGAGCCGTTTGTCTAGGATATTTCAAGACTGGTAACGGATTATCTGAATACCTCATGAGAAAATTTGGTGATATAATTATAGAAAATATAGAAGAAATTGGTAATTTCTCCTTGGTGAATGTTCTGAAAATGTTCAGATTCACCCGTGTAGACCACTTAGACTTTTTCAAGCAAGTTGGGCAGGTGTTTCCTAAACGCATACCTGTTATGGGCACTCAGGGTATGATGCATGTCGTCCTGTGCTTTGCTTCAATGCATATCCTGAATGAGGACCTCATGGACGCAGTCGCCTTGGCTCTCCCTGATAGAGTGTCTTACTGTCGGAGCAAAGACATCGCCAAGTTCCTGTGGTCTTTTGGCGTTCTGACCTATGAACCACCGAATGCTGATGTTTTTTACTCTGCCTTGATCAATGAAATCAGCAAGAACCTGAGGGAATTTCAGTTGTTTCCAGAACACTTTCTCACTTGTTTGATGGCCCTAGCGTTCTGTGAACGGTTTCCGTTGGATCTCATCAAGTTGGTCTTAAGCAAAAGGTTTATCGCGCAGTCTACGAAAATAAGTTTGTTTGAGCTAAAAAAGGATCTCTTCACCATATCTGGCAGTGTACAAATTGAATGCCCCGAGTACAAAGGAGTAACTGTTTTACCGGAGCTCCGAGAAGAAGTAACCGACATGCTTGTGAATTTGTCCAACAAGGACATATACGTGAAGCCGGAGTTCCTTAAAGCTGCCTCAATGTTGGAATTCATGTTGGGTGGACCAGAGTATGTAAAGAACCACATGATTTTGCCTCATACCAGATCGAAGGATCTGGAGGTCCACTTGGATATCTACAACAAACCTATCGCTATTAATGTTGATGTTGCTAAAGATGACAAACATCAACTGAAATCCATTCGTGTCCAGGTCACTGATGACTTCTTGAGTCAATTACTGAATAAAAATTCAAAACCGGCTTTGGAAAATAGCTATGATGGTTCAGTGGATGTTGCCGATACTCCTAAGAAATCCAATGGTATTAAGATCACCAACGACTTATTGTCCAAGATGAACATGGGAATGAAGTTAGATCAAAAGGCTGCGTGCCGTGACGACACCATTAGGATGGCAATTCAGGTTACAAACCGCAATCATTACTGCTATGGAACAGAACGTCTCTTGGGACTTCACAACATGAAAAGAAGGCAGCTGCGTAAGCTGGGATACGTAGTGGTCGAGCTGCCGTACTGGGAGTGGTTTCCTCTTACAAAACGTACACAATCGGAGCAGCTTGCCTATCTACACTGCAAAGTGTTTGGCTCTCCGTAGAATATGATGGGTGACCTAGTAACTATGGCTGATATGACTGCCCATTTATTCTGCAATATTGCTAAAATTCAACAGCGTTCAGGTTTTCTAAGCACTGAAAATTTAAGTCCATAGCACGAGTGTTGGTTATATTATTTGTTAAAAGTTTATAGTAAAAATGTATCTTTGCTAAAAAAAAAACAGGAGCAGTTATAAATATAAGATACGGTGAAAACAGGTTTTCATCCCAAATGCTACTTAGTTGATCTGCAAAGTAAACCGATTTAGTAGACTTTGCTTATTATTGTATATCTGTATTTTTGTATTTATTAAATTGATGGAATTATCGCCAACTTTATTAGTATCATTATTTAACCCGCACTAATGTAACATTCGATGGCCATAGCAGAGTACAAAAATAGTGAATGTCCTGAACTGGGGTCTGTGAACGCAGTCTTCTAACCCAGAAAATGTTGCCAGCCGGGTGGCATTAAGAAGCAGCCAGGTGGGGGCAGTGTAATACTTTGCAATAATATTGTAAAATGTTGGAGGCTATTGCCCCCAGCTGCCAGGACTGGTCACACTGGTGGTCAGTGGTCTAACACACACTGCTGGCTGTAGTGCTCACATAGTGCCTGTTCTAATAGGAGAAACATTGGTTTATTCTATTATAATAGGACTCTCTCGGGCTCCAAGAGCCATGTGGCAGGTAAAATCAGCCGGGTGGAGCACTCGGGAAGTAGGTGCTGGGGGGAACACTGGAATGATGGCGAGTTATTTTAATTCAACCTGTTTGAAACATTTTGATTTTTGCATGTGATTTTAGTCCATAGCGTCTTCCCATTCACAGTGGGTACCAGATTACTGTACACAGCAGTCTATCCCACCGATCACAGGAAATGTCTGTCCCAAAACTGACGGATCCAGTGTTTGCTGTACGGGTTACCCTAAATCTATCCATGCTGGAAATAGGTGAGACACAAGTCTTTTGCCTAGAGTTTCTCTTAATTGGGTTAGAATAGCTATGGGAAGAATCATTAAGCTGTGGGTTTTGCCTTTTTTTCAACGTACCTGTTTCCACCTGTGTAATTCACTTCAAGTAAGACTAATCTCCTATGCTCCCAATAGAAGGCAGGATGTTAGTAAGGTACACAACATGGCTAAATAATTCCTTTATCACTGAAATGTGATTTGATCCAGAACATATAAAACGCCTCCGCTCGAGCACGGGTTAAACATGGCTACACAGAGTCTTTCCAGTGGCAATTCACTGCACCTTTTATAACCATTCTATGTGATGTAAATTTAGAAGTAATGTGTTTGTGTGCGTCATCCTGTAAGCTCTTGCTGGCTGCCATCGATAAAGTCACATGGTGCTGGGAATAATCCAGAGTGTAACCTCATAATCTGGGAAACAATAAAAATATCTCTCTACTGTGATAAGGGGAGCTAATAAGAACATTGTATATGGTATGTGTGCTACGTTTGGATGCATTGCACAACAGTTTGGACAGTCCCGTGTAAAACTAATTTGGCGTATTTCTAAAATGGGTGCGTCTTGGCATATATAGTATATAAGTAAATCTATGTCCTTGGCATACATTGTATTTTAGCCATTTTGGGGAGTCTCTACTTATGACCAATAAGGCAGGATGTTGATTTGTTCACTTTGAAATGTTTGATTAGTTTAAAATGTCCTTTCTGCCATCTCACCGCAATTTTTGGAACACCAAATAAGTACAACACTTTTGCAAGTACCGTGCCAGATATGTTTGACACTGAATCTCTGTCTCTGGATGATCTTGGCAGTACCATGCACAAGGACACAAGTCCAATATCTTGCTCAAGTTTAAAACGAGAAAAGTTGCTGAACGTTCTATAATGGTCACATTACTGACCTCTAGTGGCTGAATTTGTTTTGTTTTTTTTAGTTTAGACCTTTTTGCAGTAGCTACGTTTACACAGTAGATGGCATTGCAAACCATCGCATCTGTTAAATATTATTTTTCTACTGTCCTATTTTTAAATATTTGATTTATGGTAATAGAAAAATGATAGAATTTTATGTAAAAAAAGTGTAATGATGACATACGAGAATTATTAACATTTTAATGGCTTTTGTGTGGATAGATATAAAAAGCTATAGAGAGAGATGGAGGTATAGATTGTATATATATATATGTGTGTGTGTGTGTGTGTGTATGTATATGTATGTATATGTATATATATATATATATATATATATATATATATATATATATATATATATATTTTACACACACATCAGCAGAATAACAAATGTACGGGCTGGTAAAAGAGGTGGAGAAAAGCCTTATAAAGAATACATTGTGCACAGACGTGGTGTAACCAGTAGTAGCCAATGAGATTGTAACTGTCATTTTGCTAGTGTGGGTATAAAACGAAAGCAAAGATCTGATTTGCTGGTATGGCTTACATCACTTTTGCCTTTAGCACTGTTTTATAAGAAGCCCTGTATTATTGTCTGTGGTCCTTCTTTATTTAATGCTGATTTATGTTGTAGGTATCATAAGGGTCTTATGTAAATTGCACCTGCCTGTGATGGATTGCGTTACCTAAAAATGTCCCCTCTCCTGAGATGGGCACGTATGCACATTCTGGTCACAAACCGGTCTGCCCACAGCGCCATGTCACATTCTGCCAGGAACATTTACGAATCTACATACACAAGAGTTTCAGGAAATGTTTATTTGTCTGTAAAGCTTATTGATCGATTTGTTCAGCCCAATCAATCCAATAAATGGCTTTGTTTCCAGGTTGGCTGTGCACAAGAAGGGACCGGCTGTACTCAATGGGCCAACGCTTTGTGATCATTGGCTGATCAAACTTATCAAAATCCTGCCAGGAGCGAACTATTTTTGAACCTTCACAGTCCAGTGTTTATTGTTAATTTGATCATGAAGGATGAAACCGACTGATTCGTTTTGTGTGTGGCTTGTTTTGACGTTATGGAGGAACCATACTGGCGGGGGAAAGGAGGGGGGATTGTTTGAGCCTAAAATAGTAATGTAAAATGTCAAATATGTTAGAGCGAGTTGACATTAGGCTTGCCTTTATCTTACATTTATTTTCATGTTTGTGTTTTTGAAACTCATGTACTCCGCAGATCTGATGATGTATCTTTTGGAATGAAAATAAATCTGCCTTGGAGGCAGTGGTCTCTGGGGGGGTGGAGTACCTCTAACTCCCGCCATAGACATATATATTTGTGAATGCTGCAAGGTTGTTTTTTTTTTTTTTTTTTTTTTTACACATATATATGGTCCGAAAAAGGCCAACAGTCCCGATCGACCTTGGATCTGTCAAGTGCGGACTGAGGTTGATGGTACCACAACAAATCCTGTATGAGATCGTGTTAATGGAGCCTTGTCTGGTCTTGCCATTCAGCCGAAGCACCGATTGGCTGAATCTTTTATATTTGACCACAAATGTGTATATAAACATGTCTGACCAAATCAAGTGTGCGGATGGCTGGCTGCCACAAACAGCGATCTGAAGTCTGTGCTCTGATAGATGTACTCTGTCGCTCTCTCGCAGGTTCTGCTGTCTGCAGATCAGCCAGAGTAATCAGGATGGTTGTGAACCTCTGTCTACCCCAGTTTAGACCTCGGATCGTTTGTAACAAGGTAAAGTCTTTCCGTTATATATTTTTTTTTAATAGTACATGCTTTGTTTCCTGTAATGTCACAGTCATGGTGACCAGTATTAATCTACTGCTAAAAAGGACATGGTGCCCAATCAATCAAACAAAAATTTAAAATGATGTTTCTTCTGATTTCTGGTGGAAAATAAACATACAGAAAAGTTGTAAGTAACTGATCTAATGGTATCTGGAGAATTACGATGTTTATCGATTTATTATCAGTTATTTATATAGCGCCACTAATTCCGCAGCGCTGTACAGAAAACCCACTCACATCAGTCCCTGCCCCATTGGGGCTTACAGTCTAAATTCCCTAACACACACACACACACACAGAGACACACGTCAATTTTGATACTAGCCAATTAACCTACCAGTATATTTTTGGAGTATGGGAGGAAACCGGAGCACCTGGAGGAAACCCACACAAACACGGGGAGAACATACAAACTCCACACAGATAAGGCCATGGTCGGGAATCGAACTCATGACCCCAGTGCTGTGAGACAGAAGTGCTAACCACTAGGCCACTGTGCTGCCCATCGATATAGTGGTATAACGTATCAAGATATTCCTTTAGGTTTCCAGACTAATGAAAAGGGGAACCATCAGTTTAAAAGCATGGCGACACCCCCACAGCCTGAAATCCTCTTCAAAGTGGTGGATCCTGGGATTTAAACAGTAAAGCATATTCTCCCCATTTTTGTCTTCCAGCAATGTTGCTCTTCTGCTTGCGTATATCTGTACCTCCAGTATCTGCTGACAGAAGAGCAGCACATTGCTCCTTTTGCCATAAAAAAGGAGTTGGTGTTTTCTTCCCATTGATGATATATATTTTGCTGTTTTTAGATCAGTGCCGATGGATATGAAGTGGAAAACCTGGTCTCCGAAGACCTCGCTAAAAGGAATCGCGGGTTTCGCTGTGAATATTTTATTAAGCCTCCTGTACACATCACAATATCCTTCCCGTTTAACATAGATCTATGTAGAATTAATATAGACACCTCATCCGGGGGACATCATAACTTTTCAGGAATGGACATCTATACAGCTACCTCCGCCAATAAAACATCTTGTAGTAACCATGAGTTGAACCAGCCTGCTGCGGTTGGCCAGGGATTGGACAAAGAAGTGTTTGCCTTGGTGGGGAAGGTTGTGCTGAAAAATCAAAGCAAAGCCACTTTTAATAACCGAGGCTTCAAGCCAAGACACCCGTTTCATCAGACCGATAACGTGATGTCATACCATGGGTCGTCATGCCAGGATCTGTGGAATAAAGGTCTACACTCTCTTAGTAACGTTACCCACTTGAAGATCTGTATAACGCATATAGCCGGGGGTGCCCCTTGCAGTATAAAGAGAGTGGAGGTATGGGGTCAGCCCGCTAAGACTTCTTCCAAGGAAATGGTGGAGAGCGTGTACCAGATTGCCTGCATGAGTCTCCCCCATAGTTTCGGACAGCCGTGCCCCGTGTCGCCAACGGAAAGTAACCATATGTCTTACAGTAACTCAGAAAATGCGCAGTACAGCCTGAGCGAACTTGCCAATATTCTCCAAGATGTCCCCGAGGAGTTTCTGGACCCCATTACACTTGAGATCATGACTTTTCCCATAATCCTTCCATCGGGAAAAGTCATCGACCAAAGCACACTCGATAGATGCAACCAAAGCGAAGCATCGTGGGGCAGGATGCCAAGCGATCCATTTACGGGTGTTCCCTACACTCCACAATCCCAGCCTCTCCCCCACCCCTCACTGAAAGTGAGAATAGACTACTTCCTCCTGCAGCACCATATTCCCGGCTCTACTCTCCTGGGCAGGGCTCGGGTTGGAGGCACAGTAACTCCTTCGGCCATAGCCTTGTCCTCCATGAAAAGGAAGGTGGAGTGGATGGAGGATTCTGCTAATGACGGTGATAACGTAGACACCTACTTTTCAGCCGTTAGTGGTCTCTGCTCTACCTCAGATTCTAGTGCAAAGAAGATGAAGACGGAAGGTGATAGTCAAATGTCACAGATGGACTGCTCAAATTCAGGTATCAACCAAAGTATCTATACAACTATTGCTATATATAACTGCTCCATCTCCTCTCCACAGCTCCTGACAGCTATAACATTAACATTTTGCTTTCAGGTTTAGTTCCAGCTTTAAATATTACAGTACTATTATAATTTTTCACCATCATATCCTCATCTCCTGCATCCCTCATGTTACCCAGTTTCCATTGACACTTATTATGTCGTCATCTAATATATTTTATGTCCAGCCTGTGGGCAGCCTAGACTAAAGACGGTACTGCCCCCATAGCGGTCCCTGAAGTTCTGTGTAATGCTGAACTTTCTACTCGCTCTTGGCGGCTGCATTGTTCAAAACTCGGAGCATTTAACATTAAATTCAAATTGAAATGTCTGTCAATTTTCACTAAGCAACTGCAGTACTGCAGTCAGATGCTACATATATTACACCAAATTGCATAAGACAGGGCTGGTGTTGGGTGTACTTTACTGCCTGCAAATTGTAAAATACTAGAGAAGAAAATATTTCAGGCGGAGTTCCGCTTTTAAGTGTAAATGCAATGGGAGGATCCTAGACAACATGTAGCCAGGTGATGTGAGCCTCCTGTCACACTGGTGTCAAAGTTCATACATCCAGCTTGTTTGAAATCTACATGGAGATGATCTTCTCTCTACATCCTGGTATTGCAGAGTCCAGTACAGATGACTGTAAGCTTTTGCCAAAAAAAACCCCATCCTCTACAGTAAACAGATCCCTTTTAATATTGAAATTTGCAGCCAATACAAATCTACAGCCTTGTTTCTTTAATGAGCCCCTATGTATTGAAATACTCAGGGGCACTTTATACTGCTTGATGAATAAAGTTCTCTATTAAACCCAAAAGGAAGCCATGAAGATAAAGCAATGTCCTTCTTAAAAGGTCAGCATGTAGAAACCAGGAGATTACAGTTTTCCAAAGGCGGTTAAACTCTGTTTAAGCAGACAATTGTGAAGTCATTAGAAGTGGTTTTGGTATGTTAAATACAGCAGAATTGGACAAGAAAGGTAAAAAAAAACCAAAACCCTCAATTGTTTAATATGTGTTGTATCCTTGTGCACAGAATCAATTTCCCATGAACAGAGACTGACACAAAGCCTGGATCTGGCTCTGACCACAGCCCTGGGATCAATGCCTTCGTACACAGCCAAGTTTATGAAGAGTCAGCCGCAAGGGTTTCACATGGAGAGCGCCGGTAGCCCGCCCTGGATGACAAGCTCCACATTAACCGGTACTGTAAGCAGCGGCTTCCTAGTTCATCAACCTGTTTCTTTTACATGCCCTATTTCATATGCACATGTTCAATAAGCTCGTAGGGTCCCTCCTGGCAGTTTAATCTTATTCTTGTAAGAGTCCGTATCATTTGATGCTTTTCCATGTTAGACCGTAGGATCATGTTTTTGTTTTAGTATTCCTAACAAGATTCAGAGCCCCAGTGCAGCTTCAGGGTTATGGATTCTTAGATGATGAGTAAGGGGCGCAGAGGGTAGTTGGCCACAAAGCTTCACCGGAACAGGAGAAGATTCTCTAACTACCAAGAGAAATCATGTCTTACTGTGGTGCAGTTTTCGACTACAATAGGTAGCTGTAACTTGAAACATAAAACCGGTAGGCAGGGGAATGTATTAAGGAGTATATATTTAAGCCATATGTACTCTTAAATTAGAATGGTTGAAGTGCGTTTATCATTTGCAGCTTCCTTGCCATAGAGTTTTGAAAGGTCTAACCTTAATAGTAGAGGTTCAGTACAATCCTAATTGAGACATAGTTATTAACAAACCTACCATTATTGTTGTGGGCGGAAGTTCCTGTGACAAGGAGATCATGTGGTCTTTCAGAGCCAATGTACTGAAAGCTGGCAGCTTGATGTCATGGGGTGTTTCTTGGTGCCAGTACATGGGCTGGTTACACTGCCCCTTGAATATATATATTCAATCAGAAGGTGGCAAATGTCATGCTGGGATTTTAAAAGGTGAATTTACTAAAACATACATATGTTATATTTACTGTGTGTGAATGTCTAGGAGTTCTGCTTTGTTAACTTTGTCTAATGCTAAATACTTAGCTAGGATGGGGAGGTAACCAAAACAGGACTATGGTTTGCTATAGCCATGTAATATAGACCTTTATAGTAATACTCATTTCAATATGACTTTTGAATTTGTCAGTATAAGTACATGCAGGATGGGGGAGGAAAATTAAATATTTCAGCAACGCATATTTATTTCTAAAAGGGCTTGATATCGAATAATGCATCCTTGGCCCTAAATTGCAGTGGAAAGTCCTATTAACAATGAACAATTCCACCATTATGGGTCCCAACTTCACATTTGAATTTGGTGTTTGTGGTTTGCATCAGTTACGTATTTGGCTATGAATAACGGGTCTTATCCTTTTATTTAGGGACTATATTTAGAGGATTGTGTTCCATATTGCTAACATCATGTGTGTTGTTTATTCCATAGAGCACAACAGAAGTGGTGTGGTCCAAGGCTGCGCTTCCTGTATGAGGACGTTTTCGGCGTATTGTAAAACCGAGCCCATTTACCAGCTCTCCTGTGGCCACCTCATGTGTCGTCCTTGCCTGGCTGAAATACAAAAGTCTCTCTCTGTCGTGTGCATGAATTGTCATCGGGCCGTGGCTACTCGCGACGTGCTGAGAGTCCACCTGTAGGCCGCACACTCCGGCCCCGGAGGCTTTTCCTGGGATTCCAATGGAAAGAGCGTTGGGCTCAGGCCTTCCTCTCTACCACATGGCGCTTAAAACAGGACAACCTTTGCTGCTATCCTCTAGAAACGTGTGCATATTTATTTAGAAGGTCAAAGTTAATTAGAAGCTGTACCGCAGACGCTTCAGCGACTTGTCCTGTCGTAGCTGTGCTAGGAAGAGTCTCGACAAACTTAATGTTTCCTGTTTACAATGGGGGTTCCTTACTGTGCTAGATTAAATCGACGGGGCCGTTCCGGAGGAAGTCTGTGTTGAATTAAGTGCACTTGTGTATTGTGATCCCTCACGCTTCCCGTCTTGGCACCTGGTATGTCCCCGTGTGGTTCAGTAATTGATATCTATCTTAACAATATGCAGGCCTCGCCTCACGATGCCAGATATTACGCCCTGTTGGTCAAAAATGCATTTACGTAGTATTAAAATGGCTCTACTTGGACAACCCATGTCTTCCTTTAATCGACCGCAAGTCTCCTTCCGGATAGTTATGGATATTAAATTGCTGCTAAAAGGTGAAATATGGATAACAAAGAACTGTAAATGAGGAAGTGGGTTTACTAGTGCTCACCTGTTACCTGTGTCCAGTTTGTAGTCTCCAATATATCAGATCTGTTTACTTGACTACCCATCAGTTTTTGCACATTGGTTTCCCTTTTTTTTATGCCAACATTTTTGTTCCAGTTCGTTTTGTTAAAGCGCCTGTCTCCATTTACTGGTAAAACACCTCAGGTACTGGTTCGAGAACAGATTCCCAAGTCGTTTTCTCATGTTTACCTGTCTACGTCTCTGCCACATAGGTGTACAGCCTACATGTGTTCAAATACTTTGTCTTAAAAACCACAAACCACGTATCGGACTGAGTGCTTTCCCATGGGCGAGAGATGAATGGAAGACTATTGTAGCCAAATAAAATAAAAAGTTTGATTTCCCCCCCCCCCCCCTCCCTGAAATATTTTTGAAGTGCTTCATTATTTTAATCAATAAATCAATCGACATTGGGGTCATTCAGTTAACCTTAAGTTTAGGAATTGCCGTCCCCATCGCACAATGGTGGAGCCATATTGGTTGTTGAACCGTGGTTCAGTCTCTGCTTCTCAGCGATGTCATTAGTTCCTAGACTGCATTCTTATGAATATTGGTTCAGACCACCAAGTGGCTGCCTTCACTAGACAAAAAAAAATCCTGTATATTTAAAATGGATAGCATCCAGTTCAAGTCAGTAAATGCTTAAAATAGAAAAAAAAAATGTACGAGTGACTTTATTTGCACTTTAATCTAGAATAAACACTGTTTTCGGGAAGTACTTTATGAAGTAGTATACTGAAGCAGAGATGGAATAGGCAGCCTGTGTACGGATATTAAATCACCGAATGTAAAATGCAAATTGCTTTTGTTAAAAGAATTACTAATTAGAATCAGAAATCTCTTTGAAAGTTTAGGAGCTAATTGGAGGTTAAGATATTTTGAGATATTTATTATTACAGAAGCTGTTTTCCTCTGCGCACCAGATTTCTCTCGTCCTCTTTGAACCTAAAGGGGGGTATTCAATTGTTTGTTTTAACGCGCTAAAACCCAAAAAAACGAGCGCTCTAAAAAAACTTCATATTATACGGTAATTTTGCGCGCGTAAACAGTTAATACGGTACTTACTCGCTGCCAGCGGGCTGAATTTCAGCTCAGGGAGCTGCGAGCTGAAATTTAGCGAGTAATTACCGTATTAACGGTAATATTTTTAGAGCGCTCGTTTTTTTGGGTTTTAGCGCATTAAAACAAACGATTGAATACCCCCCAAACTGTCTGATAAAGGAGAATACTATTTTGTAATCAGGTAGGTAACAAGATTACATACATTGTCCTGTATCTTTAAAGGATAATTCCACCCAAAACTTAAAAAGTATGTTGGTCCTGGCATTCAGGATATCCTGTGGGTCACCCATGTCTTCCGTTGACTGGGGTCAGGTGGAAAGTTTTAGATCGTTGCTATAATATCTTTGCTTTTGCCGGTCTTACGGAGTTTTGGGTGGAATTGTCCTTTAACTCTTCTGAAAGGCGTGAATGTCACAAGTCTCTTCACTTTAGAGCAACTTGTATTTTCATTTTGGTGATCCCTTTTAAGACGTACACGTCTAGCTGGTTGAGTTGTATAGACGTGACTTGGGCTAACGTTCTGGACTTGGTACACTTTGCAATATCGTCTCTTGACGTATCTCTTGGCACTGGAAACATCTTTTTGTTGTGCTTTTGTGTTTATATTTCAAATGCCAAACTGCTTTATGCTTTCACAAGCACCCTTATTTATCCACTATTTTGTCTTCGTCTGACTCATCCTCTAATAAGTGACTATAATAACATGTATTCCGCTTTTGTTTCAATTGGACGACTACAAGTGATTGGTGTAACGTATGCCTCATTAAAGGTTTGGTAAAGTTTGTGAATTTGACTTGTTTTATTTGACTGATCAACGCTATTCTGCAAATGGAGACAACAGACCCAAGATGTGTAATTTTAAAGGAAACTATCATGAATTCTTTTCATATATCCGTGTGTTATGCACTCTTATATGCAGCAAAGTTCATACACAGAGCGACTATTTACCTTGATGAATGTCGGCGTCTCACAGAGGGCATTAAAAGCGCACATAAGGGTAAATTTATCAAGCCGAGGGTTTGAAAAAGTGGAGATGTTGCCTATAGCAACCAATCAGATTCTAGCTGTCATTTTGTAGAATGTACTAAATAAATAACTAGAATCTGTCTGGTTGCTATAGGCAACATCTCCACTTTTTCAAACCCACAGCTTGATAAGTTTACCCCATAGCCTCAGGCATGCTGTAGAATAGTCTTTCTGAATATATGAAACACTTGTGCTCTAGAACTTCATTACTCCAACTAAGTTTAATCCACGGCACATACAGTTCAAAAAGTGTACGTATGGACATTATGGACTTGAAAATGAATGAGTCTCTGACAGCCTTGTATAGAAATCTTATGAGGCAGCTGTCTAGTCAGAATAAGATAACTGTGAGTATGAGGGCTTAGAAACATAGAATGTGACGGCAGATAACAACCACTTGGCCCATGCAGTCCGCTCATTTTTTAACCTATGGTAGCTTCAAACCGTATTTGGTACTTTAATCTTTGTAAGGATATCCTTAAGTCTATCCCAAGCATGTTTAAATTGCTCTACTGCAGTGTTGGCTAACCTGTGACACTCCAGGTGTTGTGAAACTACAAGTCCCAGCATACCCTTCCAGCAATAAGCTGCTATATATTGGCAAAGCATGCTGGGACTTGTAGTTTCACAACACCTGGAGTTTCACAGGTTAGCCAACACTGCTTTACATTATTACCCTCTACCACCTCTGATGGGAGGCTATTCCACTTACCCACTACCCTTTCTGTGAAGTAGTATTTCCTCTGACCCACCCTCCCCTCCAGTGTCAGTACATGTCCTCGTGTTCTAATACTTCTCTTCCTTTGTAGAATGTTTCCCTCTTGTACCTTGTTATAACCCTTAATGTATTTGAAAGTTGCCATCATGTCCCCCTTTCCTTCTCTGCACCAAACTATGTATACGAAGATATTTTAGACTTGTTCCCCTCTCATGCGATGGTTGACAAGTGCAGAGGGCTGCTGCTTCCACAGAAAGGTTCCAATCCTCCCCTACTAATTCTGTCTCTAGCCCAAAGAGGGCAGGTTGTAGATCATTGCTGGCACGGTCCTATCAACTTGCCCCTTTGGGTCCTGTAAAGTAGCTGAAGAACGCTCTTCATTAGTCACCTAACCTATGTCATACTTAAGTAAAATCTTTAACTATGGATTTTTTTTTTCATTCTCCCATAAAAGGTATGCATTGATGTGATTGTTTCCTGTCTATCTCAACAATTTACAATGGTAGTAATTTCTCCCCTTTTGTGTATAGACCACGCTGCCTCCTACCTCAAATTCAATTACATCTCTCCTCCCCGCTTCACTTTAATTGGTGGGTGGATGATTCCCTTTTAATTTAAGAGACCTGTATTAATGTTTGTTTTTTTTTTTTTAATCATCTTTTTTTGAACACTGGTACTTGTAAAATACAAAATAGAGCATCAAAATCTCAGGTCATTTAAATGCATTGCAGAACTCTCGGTGTGAAAAAAAACACGAAGAACATCCCATTGATGGTTGCAGTTGGCAATGCAGTTATTACTCTGAAATCAGTAAAACAGTAGTAATATCAACAAAAGGAACAATAGAAAGTGCAAACTCTAATGGCACCTCTAGGGATCATGGTGCATTAAACAGATTCTAACAAATACTGACACTGAGGGAAACTAAACCCAAAACTAATCACTGTAAGAAGTACTTTACTGTAATAATAATATAGTAAAGCAATAAAACATAATTATTGACCATCGGATACAGATTGAACTGTTACACTAGTACAAATATTCAATGGTCTCAATATTTGTGTTAAAAAGAATAGCCTCTGTTAATAACTGGTTTACAATAATAAAATATTGGGCTATCCAAATGAGGCTTACATAAGCAATATGTATACAAGTAACGCATCAATTTTGGGAGCATGCACCAAATGCAATGAACGATCTTATTATCGTAATCATCATTTTATTTATATAGTGCCACTAATTCCGCAGCGCTGTACAGCGAACTCATTCACATCAATCCCTGCCCCATAGGAGCTTACAGTCTAAATTCCCTACTATAGACACACACTCACACACAGACAGAGAGTGAGACAGACAGACAGAGAGCGAGAGACTGGGGTCAATTTTGATTGCAGCCCAATTAACCTACCAGTATGTTTTTGGAGTGTGGGAGGAAACCGGAGCACCCGGAGGAAGCCCACGCAAACACAGGGAGAACATACAAACTCCACACAGATAAGGCCATGGTCGGGAATCGAACTCATGACCCCAGTGCTGTGAGGCAGAAGTGCTAACCACTAGGCCACTGTGCTTTGTTTAGATTGTATAAGAATATACAATAGAAGTCTGTGGTCTTTGGGGCTGTACAAAGACCACATATAGATGGTAATGTTATATGAATTTTTCCAAGATCTAATCAGATCCAAATATTCAAGTCCTGTGTCTGCAATACGGCTTTCAGAACATAACCGCTTCCAAAAACGAGTGTATATTGGTTCATCTCAAATAAACATTTCAATGGTTAAGGAACCTGATTTTAAATGTTCTACTCTGCTGGGCAGTATTCAGCATGCCTTATATTCCCCGCAGTAATGTTATGTGATCATACTATACAACCGTACACTACGGTGTACATACTGTTAGGTTCGTCTTGTCGCTATTCAATGAAAATTGTCCACTTCGAATAGTGTGGTTCTAACTCACAAAGGGATTTAATAGCAAAAAGTAACAGTAACAAATAATAAAATAAGTACAGCCGATTACATACGCAGGCGCCCTGGATCCAGCATACAGTCATTCAGTCCTGAAGTCTGTGGTCAAGAAGACTGTCTGTTAGTCCCTGAGCTCCTGTTTATATACAGTTTATGTTACATTGAAAACAATAGAGATGATTTGGCATGTTTCCATTGGTTCAGGCTTCAGGACAGTCCAGTATAATGCAGGACATAGGTCAGTTCAAACGATACCCTCCAAGGGTGGGGGTCAGCTCTCCAACAGATGCATACTAATCTTCCCGCCAAAAGCTAGTTCAAACTTGTCTATTAGCATTACACGCACAATACCATCCTGATCAATAATTCCCTATAATCCATAACTCACATACGCAAGGTGCGATCTCTGGGCCGATAGGAATGGATGTCTGAGGATAAATAGGGGATTAGAGTGATACTAAACATGATAAGTTTCCTGTATCCTGAACCTTAGATCTCAATAAAGTATATTTAACATGATATTGAACTATAAACTCTATTACATTTGATTATAAACGTCTGTGTGTTGGAACTATTTTAAGGTGAACTATGTACAAGTGAGTGTGTAAGTGTACATGTGTGTAGAAGTGTTTGTACATGTTGTGGTTAAATACGCCCTTCCACGCCGTAGCATGCTGTTCGCATACTTTCAAACACAATCAGATTGATGGATATTAATTTGAAACGACTACATCCAATTATTTGACTTTGACAATACTGTACACCATCGTGGTGTGTTTTAAACTAATGTTTTTTCCATACTTTAGAATTGCACTAGAATGTGGGAGGTTTGTAATCTGTGTGGCTGGCTGTAAGATCAGACGTCTCCAATCTGCCTTTTTCAGTGTGTAGTTTTAAGCTCACACTTTTTCCAGATTTAAAATACCGTACTAATTTTGAAGTGCGTAGATATCTAGATGATATCCGTGGTCAATTGCTAAATACTCCACACTAGCTTGACGTGTTTCTTCACCTAGAATGGTGATTTCCTCAGAAGTGTGAACGTGAAGTGTTAACATCAGTCAATGAGAAAAAAATTGTATCTGTAAGTTATTCCATTCTTATTATGGGTACCATAACAACATGATCAAATAAAAGAAACCCATAATTATAACTCAAGGTGCATCTTGTCTCTGGGTTAGACTTCGATCCCATAGATAATATTTTGAAACCATAAATACAAAAGAAAATTACAAAGTAATTTCCCACTACCATCCATGTCCCCACATCATATCGGAGAGCTCTACATAAAAGCCTGCACAATAAACATTCACAGGGCAAGGAAGGATCAAATGTCTCCAGGACTTAGAATTGGCCTCCGTTCCATTACCCATCTGTAGAGTCATCAAGTTGTTTATACAGATACAAATCTGTGTGTTCAAAGAATTTTTTGTAAATGTGTGTGGGTTGAAGTATCCAATTGTTCAGTGTATATAGCCCATTTAAATACCTGAAAGAGTCTGTCAAAATACAAAAATTTCAATAACCTATTCTTAACTGTTTTCAGAAAGGGTGGGTAGAGGATAACTTTCACAGAATTTTCTAGTTTTCCCACACTCCCACATATTATGATAAAAAGTTGCATGAGAATTTATTCATCTGAATATTTTTAATTTAATTTTACTAATGACCCTTGTCCACTTGGGAACCTCACAAGTTGATCATATGAGGGTATGTTATGAATATTTCAGCTGACTTGAAAAACAAGCAAAAAAAAAAGCAATGAACGATTTGGAGCGTCAAACAGTCTCCCTATTGCTTTTAACACTCTTGCTCTAAACCATACTGTAAAATCTTGTCACTTAGGGGTCGATTAAATGTTGTATTATCTCAAAAAGCCACAGTAGAGGTTTTATGATAAACATGACAATGTAGACAGCCTTCTCTCCAATAAGTGTAGAGATCAATGTACTCATAACATGATCCGTTCCATTAGTATAAGATTGTAGAAGAATTTTGTGATTTGTTTGCCTGTCTAGATAACCCCAATGGCCTCCCATTAAGAATAAGAAACTTTGTAAGGCAAGTGACACTTATTAGCTTGTAAGTTGCCTAAGATCTCCCATTCAGATGCAATATTGCTAAATTAAACTTGATTAAATGATTGAAGTTGTCCGGCCTTTAAAAGCCTCTTCTGCCCCAAACCATGTTATCGTCTCAAGACAATATTATAAGAAAATGATTTAACTCTCCTAAGCTAACAGACCTCTTTAGCTGTACCGTATTCGAGGAGCCATATTTGATTCAGAGCCAAAATTAAAGTTATACATAAGCCAGATAGGGGAAACAGTCCTTGTGGGAGTTATCGACCACCCTCTAGACCAGTGTTGGCTAACCTGTGACACTCCAGGTGTTGTGAAACTACAAGTCCCAGCATACCCTTCCAACAATAAGCTGCTATATATTGGCAAAGCATGCTGGGACTTGCAGTTTCACAAACACCTGGAGTGTCACAAGTTAGCCAACACTGATATAGACCCAAATCTTTTTATTAAAATAATGAAATAATGGGCTGAACAGCATACTTCATCATCATCACCAACTATTTATATAGCACCACTGATTCCGCAGCGCTATACAGAGAACTCATTCACATCAGTCCCTGCCCACATTGGAGCTTACAATTTAAATTCCCTAAGATATACACAGAGAGAGACAGAGACTAGGATCAATTTTGATGGCAGCCAATTAACCTACCAGTATGTCTTTGGAGTGTGGGAGGAAACCCACGCAAACACGGGGAGAACATACAAACTCCACACAGATGGTCGGGAATTGAACTCATGACCCCAGCGCTGTGAGGTAGAAGTGCTAACCACTAAGCCACCGTGCTGCCCATATACTTCACTCTTTAGTTCACCCATATCAGGTCTGTTTAGTCCCTGGTCAACAGGCCTAGCAAAACACAAGAGGAGTGATAGATCTGATCCAACTAAAGAGAAAAACAAAAAGACATTTGATCGAGACGGTTAACAATTTCAATTTCAGGAATTCTGCCCTCTGCCGCTGCGGCTGCTAATGGACCTTCCTTCTTCTCTTTTATTATCTATAATGGTGTACATCAGGGGTCTTCCTGCTCTCCTTTAGCATTAGTCCTGGTTATTGAACCGCTGGCAGACTGGGTTCGGTTAAATCCCTATATTGACGTTATTTTCTCTGCCCCCCCAAAGAGCATAAGACTGCCCCGTATGCATATTATGCCCTTGTTATACCTACGGCCATACCTACCTTTCTAAAGAAATTACAAACGTTCATCCTCGGGTTATAAAATTAATACAGACAGAACTGAGGTCTTAGACCTTCATTTACCGCATACTACAATTAATCTTTAGAATTGAACTTTAGTTTCAGATGGGAAATTCATAAAAACCTGTGCTTATATGTCATAGATTTTCTGACCAATTATATATATATATGTATATATATATATATAATGCTGGCAACCTAGGTGCCTTAATGTACCTGCGACTCTGCATACTGCAGAGTACACTTCCATGTACGTTTTTCTTCTTGTCCTTTCCTCTTTCCACTCTCTCCACTTCCCTTTTCCTCCATTCTCTTAACCCTCTGTTTGCTTAAAAAATTTGATTCGCTCACATTTTTCTTTATTGCTGCTGTAAACCAGGCATTCATATTATTATTTAGTACCACATTAAGTGAATTTGTAATGCTATGTGTAACCTCTAATAAATAGAATAAAAAATAATGAAGTAACCATACCTCCCAACCGTTCAATTTAGTTTGGACTGTCCCGATATGAAGATTCGTCACCCCAATCGAGATAGCTTTGTCCTCATCAGTGTTAAATTTGGGAGGTATGTCACAGTCAATGAACGGTTTCCGCGAGCACTGGTGCACACTGCAGAGAAGGAGTTTGGAGTTGAGGGGAGGAGAGAAGTAACACTTCAAAAGTGCTAGTCATGTCCCCTGGGGTGTAGGCACACCCCCATCACACCAATCTTGACGTGCCATGCCCCCACTGTGCCCTGGCCACTTCCCGATGATGCCTAACCAAATGTTGGAAGGGAATGTTCACCTTTGCCTATCCGGACAATGAAAGTACACTCTTCTTCCTTTGTAGCAACCAGGTAAGAGATTCTCATCATTATTTTAAATCCCCCAATTTCTGGATGACCACCCCATGCCATCAGGGCTTGGAGGGGTTTTTTGCTGGGGCACCTGCACACTTGCATGCTTAGGTGTTAGCTAACTGCTCAGGGGGGCATCTGCCCCCTGGGCCGGTCCCATAGTGGGCTACCTTTTGCTGTGTCAGTGGGCCACCTGCTTTTTTTCCTTTAAAATGCAGAGCTTTGCCCCCCCGGGCTAATATTTACCAGCCCTCCCCTGTAACTACCCATATCCTAATTTTGCTTTCACCTCAAAAGTTTCTCAGGAACACAGCTAGCACTCTTCTGCCAGCACATGGGGTATTGACACTCATTAATACCTTGGAATATTATACCTTGTAAAATGGCTATCTTCATTCAGGCATGTAAAAATGTTGTTTTAAGAAGAATTGTGTATATATATATATATATATATATATATATATATAGAGTGTGTTCAGCTTATCTGTTTAATGGGTGGTTGTTTGTAAGTAACAGGTCAATATTAAAGCTGAACTAGCCCCAAAAGTCTTGTTCACCACTTTAAAATATCTGCAAAATGGGGGCTTGAGCGAGGGGACCAATTAGAAACCGCACTGTCCGTGATGACAACTTCTCATTGGCCCTCCTGCTCACAGCACCCTCCTCCAAAGCGTCTCCCCGAATTTCCAATTATAAAACTCCATCACTAGTGGTTCTTGCAGTTTTAAGAGGAAATATCAATACCAATTCATAAACCTGGCCATGTCCCGGTATAAAAAAAAAGCAATTCTCCCTGGAAATGAAAGTGTTAAAAGCTGCTCTCCTTTAATACTAAACCTGATATATATGGGTAACTGTTCTCTAACGTGAATTGTTCTCTGCCCGCATAATAATCACTGATTGTCACATTGTTCATAGTGGGGCTTGGACACCACCGTAAACTGTGAGCTAGTAATTGGTTGCATTAAGTATCTGGAATGAAGACTAAGGAGTCTATCTCCATAATTCTGCTGCTCTCGAATCCGCCTTAACCACCTCCAGAGGCTGTCATCGGTGAGGAAGGAAAATTAGGCTGTCATGTAATAGTTTAATTAATACCTTCATTGTGTGAGCAGCATTTTATACAGAATGAGAGGTGTGAGTGGACTTTGAAGAATCCTCATCTTTTGTCTCATTCTTTCTTCACTGCCTTTGTCTCCCGTTCTCCATCCTAGGTAGGTGCTTTCAGGGGCTAGCCTTTGAAGTGGTCAATGGACTAACTACAATTACCCGGTAATAATTACATTAAAGTATACTATATATTCTACCATCCAATGGAGAGAGTGACTGATAGCTGTGCTCTGACCCTAGCTCTCTCCGTTCTTCATTCACCTCCCTCCCTCTTTATTGTGTTTGTATGCAGGTACTGAAGGTTTATGAGTCATTGAAGCACAGATAACTGCTTAATAGAAGTCTGTTTACTGCATGTAGATAAACAGCCATGGATAATGTGTCTTGTACTTCTGTAAAGATGATATGTTAAGTCAAGCAGCTGACTACCATTCTCCCAGCCTGGGAGTGAGCAGTTCACAATTCCAATTTTTTGCAAATATACTGGTGTCCTTCGTATTGCTTGTACAAACTACCATAAACATTTGTGTATGATACCACTAATTTAGACTTTTGCATGAAAACTTGCAGCAATACCGTATTGACTATAATTATGTTTGGCATGGCCGTGAGAGGAGACCGCAGTGACTTTGAAAGAGGTGTGAATGGTGGGTGCATTTGTTAGAAGCTCATCTTTCTAATGTTTAATAAGCAAGTCTTGTAGGTGATGTCCACCTGGTGTTAGGCTGCCGGTCTGATAATAAACTTGCAAAACTAGCAGAAGAGGTCTTCTCCTATAGCAGCCGCCTTTCCCGTAAAGCTTTATGCGCTCATAGGTACTCGGATGCCCCCAGGACTTAACTCTAGGCGTAGTGCAAGTTTATTAACAACTCAGCAGCGGCAGGACCGGAGGAGGCTGTACAGATGGTAACGGATGGTCAGACGTAAGCCGAGGTCAGGGCTCAGAAGCAAACATGGTAGTCAAATAACACGCCAAAAGGTCAGGGTCACCAGCACGAAAGCAGAGTCCAGAAACCGATCAAAGGGTCACAGCGGGAGGTCCAATAGCAGAGGGGCAGAGTATCCACAGGAACACTGGGACAAACAGGAACAGGACAGGAGCAGGTCAGCAAGAGCTCCCTGCTTTAAATGCTTAAGACAGCCAATCAGGAGCAGGCAATGTCATGACATAATAAACCCTCCAAATGTGGCTTAATAAATGCAATTATTCCTAATTAGCCCGCAGGATTAACAAAAGACTTGGCGCACGCTGTCCTTTATTGCTGGGGCACGATAATCTAACACATCAGCATTCGGCTGTAGCCCTAGGAACGGTGGGCCCGAGAACCGGAGGCGTCTCCATGATGACCAGGACGCCAGGGAAAGAGCGGAGTGAGTCGCGGTGGTGTCTGCAGCCGCCGCGGCTCCTAACCATACCCCCCCTTGAGGAGGGGTTAAGGAACCCCAGCACCCTGGTTTCCTAGGAAATTGCTTGACATTTTTTTTTTATAAGCTTGTTAGCATGAAGACGTCTTCGAGGAACCCAGGACCAGTCTTCCAAACCACGATTCTTCCACTGAACTAGAAAGCGGATTTGTCCTTAGACTTTTTTAGAATCGAGAATTTTTTTGATTACAAATTCTTGACGTTCATCCAAATTAGGTGACCGAGTTCCTGGTGGCTAAAGACATTAAAACTGAGTTGAGTAGAAAACCGGTTTGAGAAGGGAGCAATGAAAAGTGTTTGGAATCCTCAAGGAGCAATGATGGTTTGCTGATGGTGAAAGGTCCAATAAACGTAGGTCCAAGTTTTTTACAGGGTTGTCTGAGTTTGATATTGTGAGTAGAGAGCCAGACCTTCTGACCTACTTTAAAAGAACAAGTTGTACGGTGACGGTCAGCAAACATCTTAGACTGAAAGGAGGCCCACCTCGAAGAAAACTGAACTTTTTTTCCAAATAATCTTGAGATTAGCGGCTGTAGAAAGTATTTCAGGGAGACCAGAAGAACTGAGCAAATACAGAGAATTGGACCTAGGGTGAAACCCAAAATTGCAATAAAACAGAGAAGTATGAGTGGAACAAAGACATGAGTTATTATATGCAAATTCTGCCCACGGTAATAGAGAAGACCAATTGTCGTGGAATTCTGAGGTGTACAATCGTAAGAACTGCTTCAGGGATTGATTAACCCTCTTCGTCTGTCCATTAGGTTGTAGGTGGTATGCAGGTGAGAGGCTGATGTTGATCCCGAGGAGGGTAGAAAAGCATTTCCAGAACTGCGCAACAAATTGGGAGCCACAATCAGAAACAATATCTGTAGGGAGACCATGGAGCCGAAACACATGTTGAGCGAAAAGTGTAGCTAGACTACGTGCATTGGGGAATCTAATTAACAGTATGGAATGAGACATTTTGCTAGATCGGTCAACAACCACCCATATAGTATTATGCCCTGCAGAAGATGGAAGATCTACAATGAAATCTATTGATAAGTGCTTCCAAGGTTTTAAAGGAATAGACAACGGGACAAGCTGGCCTGAAGGGCAGTTCCTGGGAATCATGTTCCTTGCACAGTTTTCACAAGATAGAATGAAGGTCCTGACATCTGAGGATAATGAGGGCCAGACAGAACGTGAAAGGATCTCCACTGTTCTAGAGATACCAGAATGCCCAGCCGTCTTACTGTCATGAGCTTCAGAAAGAACTGTTTTTACTAAAGTGGATTGGAACAACCAAACGGTTCACTGGAGTTTCTGCGGGTGCTATCTGTTGAAATCTACGAAGGGTGACCCCCAAGTCCTGAGTTATTCCAGCATGAATAATAGATGGTGGAATAATAGGCAGTGGTTCAAAACTGGAACATGATGTGAAATAAAACTCCTTGATAACGCATCGCCCTGATGTTTTTGGAACCGAGGTGTGTAGGTAATAATGATTTTAAAGTGTGTAAAGAAGAATGCCCAGCGAGCCTGTCTGGGGTTCAACCTTTTGGCAGACTCGATGTACTGAAGACTTTTGTGATCGTTTATCACGGAAATTACATGAATGGCTCCTTCCAGCCAATGACGCCATTCTTCAAAGGCCCATTTGATGGCCAACAGTTCCCGATTACCTTCATCATAATTGGTTTCAGCGACAGAAAATATACGGGAGAAATATGCACAAGGATTTAAGCGGTCAGTGTGAGGGTCTTTCTGGGAGAGGATAGCGCCAGCTCCTACATCAGAGGCATCAACCTCTAGTACAAAGGGTATATCTGGATTAGAGTGTCTGAGAACCTGAGCATAGACAAATGCCTTTTTGAGGACTTCAAATGCGGTTACCGCCTGAAGGGGCCAATTAGTGGGATCCATTCACTTACGGGTAAGGGTGACAATAGGGACCACTAGATCTGAGAATCCGTGGATAAATCTTCTACAATAATTCACGAAGCCCAAGATTCTCTGGACAGCTTTGAGGTTATTGGGTTGTACCCAGGGCCGGATTAATCCTAGGGCTCGGATCACGGGGGGGGGGGGGGGAATGGAGGCCCCCTTAGCCCAGGGGCCTCCATTCCCTTAATCCGGCCCTGGTTGTACCCAATCTAAAATGGCTTGGACTTTAGTTGGATCCAAGGAAAAACCAGCAGAGGAAATTATGTACCCCAGGAATGACACCTTCTGTACCTCAAATTCGCATTTCTCCAACTTGGCAAAAAATGGTGATCACAAAGTTTTTGGAGGACCTGCTTAACATGACACTGATGTAAAGACAATGACTGTGAATATATCAGGATGTCATCCAAATACACGACAACGAACTGGCATAGAAATTCATGGAGCACTTCATTAATTAAATCTTGAAACACTGACGGTGCGTTACAAAGACCAAACGGTATGACCAGGTACTCGTAGCGGCCAGAATGTGTGTTGAATGCCGTTATTCCACTCGTCCCCTTCTCTGATGCAGATAAGGTTGTATCCTCCGTGGAAATCAATCTTGGTGAAGATGGTGGCAGTCTTTAGTTGATCAAAAAGCAGAGAGATGAGGGGAAGAGTATAGGTGTTTTTAATTGTGATTTGATAAAGACCCTGGTAGTCGATGCAGGGCCGCAATCCACCGTCTTTTTTTGATACAAAAAAGCACCCGGCTCTCACTGGAGATTTAGAAGGCCTAATGAAGCCTTTTTCCAGATTTTTCTCTATGTACTCCTGCATGGCCCTGGTCTCTGGACAGGAGAGAGAGTACAACTGCCCTTTGGGTAGTCTAGAACCTGGAATCAATTCAATGGTGCAATCAAAGTCACGATGTGGAGGCAGAGAGTCAGCCGCTTTTTTAGAGAACACGTCCCGGAACTCATGGTATTGAGGTGGAAGCTGCTCAGACACTGGTTGCAAGATCTGGAGGGGCAAGTCAAGCAGAACTGCGAACAGTAAGGGCTCCATTGAGTAATCTCCCCTTTAACCCAATCCACTACAGGGTTGTGGAGGGAGAGCCAGGGATGGCCCAAAATTAATGGAACAGCTGGACAATAAATAAGGTAAAATGACAGGGCTTCTGAGTGGAGAGCACCCACGGTTAACTGCAGCAGAGGAGTCTCATAAACAATTTTACCACCAGGCAACAGACTACCATCAGGCCACAAACAGTGATAGAAGAGTCAAGCATCACAGAAGGAATCCCAGAGGAATGAGCAAACCCGATGTCCAGAATGTTGCCAGCGGCACCGCTATCTACAAAGGCTGAGACGGGCTCAGAACAAGCACCGTGAGTGATGCATGCAGGAACTAGAACTGCATTTTTGGAAGAGATGATTTGCAGTCCTAGGCGAACTTCCCCCTTGTTCCCTAGGCATGCTCTTTTCCCGATTTGTTAGGACAGGATAGGGAAAAGTGGCCCTTGATGCCACAGTAGAGACCTTCTATTCTTTTCCTCAGACGAAAGACGGTATGCTCCTAATTGCATAGGCTCTTTAGAGTCCGTCGATATGGGAATAAAGGCAGATAAAAAAGATGGTGACTTCTTTTCCGCCTACCTCTCCTTAATCCTTCCTACAATTTTGAAGGCATTGAAGAAGGCATCCACAGACAACATTATTGGACTAGTTGGGGCCAGACTAAAAGCCCATGACTGATAATCACCCTGGAGATGGGAGGTGATGATACCGACCCTTTGCTGTTCAGAACCGGAAGACCGAGGTCTCAGACAGAAATAGAGCTTGCGACTTTCCTTGAAATTCCGGAACAGTGCTCTGTCCCCGGAAAACCGGTCCGGCAAATTTAATTCTTCCTCTTGAGCAGAGAGCCGATGCGATAATCCCTGAACCATCTGAGACAGGGCCTGAATTTCACCAGCCAATACTTGGGCTGGAGATGGGTTGGTTCAGCTTTCATCCATCCTGGGGAATTCCTTATAGAATTTTCTGGCCGGTTATAATGTTAGACTGCCGGTCTGATAACGAACGTACAGAACTGATGGAAGAGGTCTTCGTCTATAAAAGCCATTCTAGATGGGGTACAACCCAATAACCTCAAAGCTGTCCAGAGATTCCTGGGTTTTGTGAACTATTATAGAAGATTTATCCGCGGATTCTCAGATCTAGTGGTCCCTATTGTCATCCTTACCCATAAAGGAATGGATCCCACTAATTGGCCCTTTAGGCGGTAACCGCATTTGAAACCCTCAAAAAGCATTTGTCTCTGCTGAGGTTCTCAAACACCCTAATCCAGATATACCATTTGTACTAGAGGTTGATGCCTCTGATGTAGGAGTTGGCGCTACCCTCTCCCAGAAAGACCCTCATACTCACCGTTTACATCCTTGTGCATATTTTTCTGGTAAATTTTCTGTCGCTGAAAGTAACTATGATGTTGGTAACCGGGAACTTTTGGCCATCAAATGGGCCTTTGAAGAATGGCGTCATTGGCTGGAAGGAACCATTCATGTAATCTCTGTGATAACTGATCACTAGAATCTTCAGTACATTGAGTCTGCCAAAAGGTTGAATCCTAGACAGGCCTGCTGGGCACTCATTTTTACCTGTTTTAAGTTCATTATTACCTACAGACCTGGTTCCAAAAACATCAGGGCGGATGCGTTATCAAGGAGCTTCATGTCACATCATGTTCCAGTTTCTGAACCACTGCCTATTATTCCATCATCTATTATTCATGCTGAATTAACTCAGGACTTGGGGGTCACTCTCCGTAGATTTCAAAAGATAGCACCTGCAGATTGTATCGTTGATCTTCCATCTTCTGAAGGGCATAACACTATATGGGTGGTTGTGGACCGATTTAGTAAAATGTCTCATTTCATACCGTTAACTAGACTTTCCAGTGCACGAGGTCTAGCTATTCTTTTTGCTCAACATGGGCTCCTTACAGATATTGTCTCTGATTGTGGCTCCCAATTTGGAAATATTTCTGTACCCTCCTTGGGATCAACATCAGCCTCTCATCCGCATACCACCCTCAATCTAACGGACAGACGGAGAGGGTTAATCACTCCCTGGAACAGTTCTTAGGATTGTACACCTCAGAACTCCATGACAATTGGTCTTCTCTATTACCGTGGGCAGAACTTGCATACAATAACTCATGTCATTCTTCTACCTATACTTTTCCATTCTATTGTAATTTCGGGTTTCACCCTAGGTCCAATTCTCTGTATTCGCTCAGTTCCTCTGGCCTCCCGGAAATACGTTCCACAGCTCCACAGCTGCACATCTCAACATCATTTGGAAAAAAGTCCAGTCTTCTTTGAGGCAAGCTTCATTTCACTCTAAAAAATGTTCTGTACGACTTGTTCTTTTAAAGTAGGACAGAAGGTCTGGCTTTCTACTAGCAACATCAAACTCAGACATCCCTGCAAAAAACTCGGGCCTACGTTTATTGGACCTTTCACTATTATCAAACAAGTCAACTCTGTAGCCTTCAGGTTAAAACTTCCTTGCTCCTTGAGGATTCCAAACACCTTTCACTGCTCCCTTCTCAAACCCATGTTATACTCAACTCAGTTTCGATCTCTTCAGCCTTCAAGTACTCGGTCACCGGATCTGAATGGATGTCAGAAATTTATAGTCAAGAATTCTCGACTCAAAACAGTCCATGGACAGGTCCATTTTTTGGTTCAGTGGAAGAATCGTGGTTTGGAAGAACGGTCCTGGGTTCCACGAAGAAACCTTCATACTAACAGGCTTGTTAAGAGGTTTCTCAAACAATTCCCTTGGAAACCAGTGTGTTTCCTTAACCCCTCCTCAAGGGGGGGCTACTGTTATGACTCGTGGCAGCCATGGGCACCGGCGCGGCTCACTTCAATCTCGTCCTGGCGTCCCCATGATGACCAGGACGTCATAGGGCAATGGCCGGACGCCGAATTGACAGCTATCGTGCCCCGGCAACACAGAGCAGACGGGCCACTTGCCTCCAAGCCTGCGGGCTAATTAAGCTGTCCACTAATTATCACAGCCTGGAGGTGATGTCAGTACAAAGCCTTGATTGGCTACCAGCAGTATTTAAGGCAAGGAGAGCTTGCCGGTTATAGCGTGGTCTGTTTGCTGACCTGCTCCTGTCCTGTTCCTGCTTTTTCCCAGTTTCCCTGTAGATATTCTGTCCGTTTACTATTGGACCTCCTGTTGTGACCCTTTTGCTCTGTTCTTGGATTCTGCTGTCGTGCTGGTGAGCCTGACCCTTTGGCGTGTTATTTGACTATTCTACTTGCTTGTGACCCCTGACCTCAGCTTACGTCTGACCATCCATTACCATTTACTCAGCCTCCTCCGGCCTGCAGCTGCGGTGTTCTTAACAAACTTACTCTACGCTAAATGTACATGTGAGCGCATAAAGCTCTACAGGAAAGGCGGCTGCTATAGGCGAAGACCTCTGTCATCTGTTCTGTAAGTTCGTTATCAGACAGGCAGCCTAACACAAAGTTTTGTTTTAGATTTCTCTGCTTGTGCTCTGAAGAAGTCCTGTTTTGTTTGACTGTACATCACAATTCTACCTCCTCTAAATCTTTGAACTTGTCTTCGTCCACCACTATTCTACTTTCTCCAATACATTCACTTTGGCTTTGTCCATCACTATTCTACCTTCTACAATACTTTGACTTCAGCTTGTACCTTACTACCAGTCCTCTCAGGAATAAGCGGCTTGACCGGACGTGATGCATCTCTGATTACTACCCCAGCGGTTCTTTCCTGAGAGCTGCCAGAATCATAACATTTTGTCCCTGTCAAACATTGACCCCACTGGGGTAGAGCAAAGGTCTGAAGCTTTGCAAAACCGCTCAAAGATATAGTGGAGATTGACTTCCTGAAACAAGCAGTCCTCACAGCTATTGCCTGCTGTGAATGATCGGTCACTGAACTCAACTACCTGACCAAAAGATGTCAGTATTTTGTCCGGGAGCCGAAAATTACAGCACCCTTGCATAACCACCAAAGCGTGCAGTAGATTTCTGACCCAGATTTGTCTGTAGTTTGAGCTACAAACAGCTTTGTTCCCCACAGAGTGGATCAATGTAGGATATATTAACCCCCCCCCCCCCCCACTCCACCCGTAGCACTTTCTCAGCCATTTTTTCCCAAACGATCCATCAATTAGGAGGACAAAACCATTATCCCTCCAGTCTTGATTCATGAACACCAACTGTTAGATTTCTTAGTCTTGGAAAAGACTTAATTAAGCCTCAACATCATTTAATTTAAAATATCGGCTCTTTCTACCCTGATATGGGTTTAGTGAGCTCAGATTTTTCTTGTTATTCTATTTGTAAAAGTAATCTCTGAGATAACTAAATCTTCTTTCCCTAAATGGGACTTAAATTTAGTCCTGAAAGCTTAGACCCAATTCACTGTTATTTTTTTTCCTCCAACTGCAGACATGTCAAGAAGACTTATGGTACAACCTACAATTGGTTAGATGTCTAAAGACCTACAGTACTTTGAAGTTACACAACTGTGGAGGAAGTTGGACTTACTTTTTGTCTTCCCTTCAGGCTCATAGTAAATCTTCACAGATCATCGATACCTCTTTCATAAAAGGTCATTAATCCATCCTACAAGGCTTCAGGAAAAGTGCCTCCTTCTGAAAACAAAGCCCATGAGCTAGCAGAATGGCTGTGCATATGCTAAGTGTTATCAGTGGAAATTAGTAAAGCAGCTTATTAAGCTTGCAAGATTACATTGATAATTTATTAAAAAGTGGATGTGAAGTGGATTCTACCTTTGAAGAAGAAGTGTTGAAATCTATACCTTAGTTGTAAACAATTGTTCAGTATTATTTTCTGCCCACCTCTTTATTTTGTTTTAGTTTGTCAGATCCTGTATGTATGTTGCCATGATGGATACCAGGAAAATTGAAAATTGTTATCAGAATACATCTATAGTTTTCCATTTCTGGGGGTAAATGTATCAAGCTGCGAGTTTTCAGCAGGTTAAAAAGAGGAGATGTTGTCTACAGCATCCAATCAGATTCTACTTATCATTTCATCATCATCATCATCATCATTTATTTATATAGCGCCACTGATTCCGCAGCGCTGTACAGAGAACTCATTCACATCACTCCCTGCCCCAATGGAGCTTACAGTCTAAATTCCCTAACATACACAGACAGAGAGGGAGAGACTAGGGTCAATTTTGATAGAAGCCAATTAAACCTACCAGTATGTTTTTGGAGTGTGAGAAGAAACCGGAGCACCCGGAGGAAACCCACGCAAACACGGGGAGAACATACAAATTCTACACAGATAAGGCCATGGTCGGGAATTGAACTCATGACCCCAGCGCTGTGAGGCAGAAGTGCTAACCACTAAGCCATCATTTTGTAGAATGTACTAACTAAATGATAACTAGAATCTGATTGGTTGCTATAGGCAACATCTCCACTTTATAAACCGTCCAGAAACTCGCAGCTTGATACATTTACCCCCATTCATGTCAGTATATCTTCTCTTCCATGATTTCCGTAGCTAGTTATACACAATGAAGCTTTAGAGGGAAGAAGAATCATTTAGGCATTTTGATGGAAGGGTTTGTCCTAATTGGGTGGAGGAGAGAATTATAAATTAATATGTATGCTGCCATGAATGGACACCAGCAATGGAATGTTATGGTAAGTATTTTGATGATAATTTTCTACATTTCTTGCATGATATAGGGGTAGAGAGATATGCAAAGTGGAAACACAGTCATGCAGCTTTTCTGCAGTGTTCTAGCACTTGTATGATGGGACAAAATGAAATTACTTTAACCCGTTGAGTCCCACTCATCCTCGGCATTTAATTGTGTGTACACAGTGTGCGGGTGCATGTGCACAGTCCATTAAAGTTGATGGGAAATGCCAGGGGTAGGGGATGGCTGTTTTAGAGCCTCTATCACCTATCCCTAGAACTTTAAAAAGCTGGAGGTACCCTTGTCTGAAAGAGGGAAGTTCTCTCTTTTAAAATGATTGTATCCCTGTTTATTTAGTGCTTTCTGATCAACTGTTTTATCAGCAGACATTAAATAAATAAATAAATATGTGTTGAGCCCAAAAATGCTGAGCACAGGGGTAAGAATTGACTGATTAGTGAAGGGGGCATGTTAAGGGCAGATATGTCAGGACAGCTCTAAGTAACTGAGCAGGAAACAAGATAGTCTAAAAGATAACATATGTGATACAACAGACTATTTCTTTGTCTCCTTCACCTGTTCATGCACCTTGCATTGAAAATAGAGAAAAGCATTTCCATAATGGCAGAATATTATTTGCACTCAATATACATAGCAACATTAGCAGCCTTTAAACACATCGCCAATGGCAACTTCCTGCCAGCAAATTCTGAGATTGCTCAACTGATTTCATGGTGTTGCCCATAGCCTACCGGGACCCCCCAATATCCAATTCCCAGCCACTCACACACTTGGCTTTTATCTCTTTAATTCGGCAAAACCATTTCCCCAGACCTGGATACCCTGGGAGTCCCACAATAGCATTCACTTGTCCTTTTCTCTATAACTACCCTCCTTCACTCACAAAACGGCTTTATTCCCCCCTGGATTCAATCTGAACAACATAGTAAACTTCATTCTCTTTCAAACATTTGTGATTATATTTTGTTTTTTATTATCTGTATGCAATGTATATTCAACATTGAAAATTGGACCTGTTTCAACTCAATATTTTATATGATTGTTTTACCATGAATAAGATAAAATAAACCTCTTACATCCTCCTGGTTGACTGGTAAGGCTGCAGTCAAGAAGCACTGTTGTCTGATGGAGTAAGGTACTTAATACCGACACTGGCTATGTCGGCACCTAACCTGCCGACTTGAACATGTCGTCAGGCTGAATGCGGACACTTTCATTGTGCTGACAGGTTCCCAATGTCGATAGTGTGATTGGCGACATTCACAATGTCGCCAATCTCAAGGCCGACATTAAAACAGCAATGCCTCAGGTCCGGCATTGATGTTTTAATGTCAGCATTGTGATTGGCAACATTAAATGTCGCCAAGTACACTATCGACATGTTCATATTGGCAGGTTAAGTGCCGACATTTCCAGTGTTGAAATTATGACCGCCATCGGTCTGATGCAGAAAGCTGTCCAGGCTCCTCTGCCCACCAGCTTCTCTCACATACTCCTTCTGCCCACCAGATTTTCTCACACTTACCTTCTTACCATTCTGCTCACCAGCTTTTCGCTCTCATGCCCCCAGAAGTTTTTGTTACATATGACACCCCTTGCGCAAAATCTATTTTTTCACATTCCATCTTTTTTTTTAACATCTCCTCTGCCCACCAGCTCCATCACATGCCCCCTGTCCACAACACCTTTCCCTCACATGATCCCCCAGCCCACCAGCTTTTCTCTCACATGCCACCCCCAGCCCATCAGTATTTCCCCCATGCATGTCTCTTTCCACTAGTGTGCCCTACATACAAAAACAAAGCTTTGTTTGACAATATTATTTAAATGAGATAAAGAGATGGAGCTGGTGGATTTAAGGGGTGCTTCAACGTAAGCGTTGAGATTAACAAAGAGATTGGTCACAAAATGGTATTAGGTTGGACTTTGAAGTGACGTTTTTACTGTTACCTGCTCGTTTTCAGGCGCATTGGGAAACCTATAAAAGGACACATCTCCCATATGGGGGCAGCTGTAAGGAAGAAGAAGTTGACGCGCACCTGAAAACAAGTTTGTTAGACAGCTGGTGTAACAATACTGGTGGTATTATCTGAAGCCCAATAGCCGAGTAGATATCCAGAGAGTAATCAGATGTTTGCCGGGTCAGTACACAAACGATTAGTCAGACGTTTGCCGGGTCGGTACACAAGAGGGTAGTCACAGATGCAAGGTAGAGTAGCAGGTAGCAGGAGATGAGCAAGCAGAATACTCAAGCATATGTCTGAACCAGGAAGTGCCATTTATAGGCCCAAACAGGAAACAGGATCCAAGATGTTTTCTCTTTGATTCCAAACTGACCATCTTGGATAAGGGCAAATCTAAGGGCAAGTTTGCAAATACAGAGACCTCTAGTGGTCGGAGGGGCAAATGTCAAAGTAATTCCTTACAGCTGGGTCTATTTGTGCACATAAAGAAGCAGCTGAGGGCACTATTTCTTTGTGGAATAAATAAATCTTGCTGTTTATCTGCATGAATAATTCCAGATAATGCAAATAATGTTTCACTAAATCTCCTTTGAATGAAAATACACAACAGATACAAGATGCAATACAATGCCATGTCTACCAATGTTTGTAATTGGAAAATGAGAATAAATTAGGCCATGAACTGATCAGTGTTGCCAACTCATCCTAGTAAGTGCTGACAAATGTAAACTACGTGGGTTCATTGGCTAATTAAATGTAATACCGATTGAAGCCAATTAACCACCGCACCTGTACAATGTATGTGTGCCGGTAATTAGAATTCTCTAAACAAATTAAACTACAATGTATCGGTCGTATAGATTTTAACAATCTGTAGGAAATCACAATTTGGTGCTCTGAGTATAAAGCAGATTGATTCTACATAACTAAGAGATGGGATATTCTATCTCTCCATATCACGCTTACTTCCAATGAAGTTATGATCCTTATGGCCGCTAGAAATTAAGACTGTCTTGCGAGGTATAAAATATAATTTATTTAGTGGCCACCTGGAACGACACTAAAATCTGGCCTGCCTGAAAGTGAAACAGTCCAAAAATGCAACACGACACATGGAATTGCGCAGCATGATCTCCCGTCAGCGGGTAACTTGTCGTTACTCAATTCTGATTGGATACTATATTGTTTAAAAAAGTTCTAAGACAAAAAAACGTGCAGCAGATAATTATAGAACCTTCTCTGGCTTTTCAGAAATGTTCTCCTGCAGCAACTTCCTGGTGGAGACCAGCCCCCTATTTTCTGCGACTCTACGTTTCTAAAAATTACAAGGGTCATTTTCATACCCACCCAACACATCGTCAATAACGGACTGCTTTAAACATTTTTATAGTGGATTAGGTTCCTAAAAAGTTTATATAAATGCCCCCCCAATGTGTTCACCTGTTGATCTAAAAAATGATCCTGTGACAAACACAGGTCTCCTGAACGTTTTGATTTTTCCTAGTACATTCTTTATTCAAATAGAGATAATGAATGGAGACGAGTTACTAACACATTAGTACGTGTGTAACCAATCGGCAATTAGATTGATCTGGTTGCTATGGGTTACTGAACATTGGCTAAATAACGCCCACTGACTTGTCTTTAAATGTAGTCTGGTTGACATTTGCTGTTTTGGTTGTTAAGATGGGACCATAACTAATATTACTAATCCATTATTACTTTTTTATACAACTCTGCCGGCTGATATAACTGTTTGGCTGAAAAGCCCAGAAGAAAGATTGCAATGTATTTAGTAGTCAAGTTACAGGAAAGTGTGTAAAAGCCTATGAAGTCATCCGAAGGTGGAAAATCATCTTAATATTCTGGTTTTAAACAAAATACCTTAAATTGTTGTATAATTAAACCTTACAGAAGTAACTGTATATAACTACATCTATACATATATATGTTTTTTTTAAGTATTTGTATGTCACGTTATATATATATTTTTTTGACATAATAAATGGAAAAATGCTAATTGTACAATTAACATGTTTTAATAAAATTATGAGTCTGGAATCTTGTTACTCATTCATTTCACTCATTTACTGTGGCTGCACCAGCTTGTTCGCATTATAATAAGTCATTTCGGTAGAATGCAGAGTCATTAGGTCCTTTCCAGTGCGTCTCCTGCGCTCATTGTCAACAGGTCCCAGTCACCTCTGGACCACAGAGACAATTCTCGGTTACCCGGCAGATTATCGCTAGTGACAGGTTTATAAGGTAAATATCAGCAAACACAGAAAATTTACCTTGATAATATTATTTAGTGATGGAGAAACAGCACAAAAAATTTATAAAATAAAGCTTATTAATGTAATAATATCACACACAGATTATGACATTTATTGAGTTTAATGACAATAATTAAACGCCGCAGATGGTTTCATTTGAATTTCCTGCCTTTTAGGTAACGAGTAAAGTATTTTGTTGCTTTCAAAATTGAAGGATTCTTGGGTCATTAAAACTGTTTCTCTGTTGACTTGTGTGTGAATCCTAGTGTTTATTTGTCTAATGTTTTGGATAATGTATCTGTCACTGTAAGTTATAAGGATTTTAGAAGTTATTGAATAGTCCCATAAATATAAGCAGCTCATAGAATGCTGAATGCTGAGCTGACTTTTATTGTCGGTAACAATTTAAAGTAGTGGACTCATTAGGGCTCATTACTCCTTATAATACACAAGTTTTCAAGTTAAAATGTCTGTTCCTTAACACAAATTGATGTGGACTGACACAGACTCACATTTATTATATACAGACTCATACTGATACAGATTCACGTTTACACACAGACTCAGACTGACACAGACTCACATGTACAGACTAAGACTGATACAGACTCACTTTTATAATCAGACTCAGGCTGACACAGAGACTCACATTTACAAACCGACTCAGACTGACACGGGGACTCACATTTATACACATACTCAGGCTGACACAGAGACACATGCTCACACAAAGACTCACACTTACACACAGACTTAGGCTGACACAGAGACTCATATTTACACACAGACTCACAACTGCACAGATGGGCACACAGGAGGTCTGTAACTAAAGGGCATATTTATTAAAGTACGATAGTGCTCTTACCGGCAAAATAAGGTGCCTCCGTATATTTATTAAAGGTGCATCGCAGCAGATATCATGGATAGCTGCTGCTTTGCACTCCTCTTCGTTTTTGGGAGCAGTTACCATTCAACAGTATGGTTACTGCTCCCAGCCGCAATCTAACAAGTTCCGAATTATTTTTTTTTCCGGAAACTAAACTAAAGCTGGTGTACATTATCATAAATGAAAAATTTCAGTACTGTCAGCTCCGCTCCAAAGAGCAGAGCTGGACAGCGCATGTGTGGAGGGATCACATGATCCCTCCCTGTCACTCACCGCTCGCTCTCTGCAACTATAGTTGCAGAGATAGAGCGAGATGTTTGTTCTTCAAACTGCACATGCACAATTGAAGAAGAGTGAAGAGGACAAGGAGGTGATCCAGGGACATCGCGTTCCAAAGAGGCAGTGGTAAGTATGATTTTTTTTATCACAGAAAAAGCAGTTTTTCGGAACTGCTGTTACTGTGCAGGGTTGTACATAAATGTGAGAAATCGATCAATCCTTATCATTGCGATAAGCATTGAAAACTATTTTTCACTTTATGTGAATATTGATAAATGTGCCCCTAAGTGCCCTACATGTGCAATGCAAAATACCTTGGGTTTGCACTAGTGTATCTGGATGGTCTACACGGAGCATATTATAGGTGCCTGCCTACTCTCTGCTCCTGAAAGACACCTCTGCAGTCCAGATGCGTAGATATCTGCCTATGTTCAGAGGTGCAAAATTCTCCAGACGTGCATTGTGCGAACGTGTAAATGTCACAACAAAGTCTGATCTTCAGCACTAGTAACACTTCCTTCTTTAAATAATACTTTTTTGGTTTTTCTTATACAATATTTCTTGGTTTGGACTAACACATGGCTGATATTCATCATGAGAGTGAGGGGTTATGAGGACTAAACCAAAAATAGGGTAGGACTGCTGCTCCCACTGTTAAAGCACACAAATTAATTCAACACAAAAAAATTACAATTATATTACAAACAAGACAGTATTGTTAGTATACAACTTATATGATCCGCAGATAAATCTTCAATAGATACGACTTAATTCTTCTCCCTTTGTGAATGTACTCACAAGAAGGGATGAGAAAATAAGCAATGTGGTCAAAGTCGTATTCACATGTGTTCCACTGCGGGACTTAAGGGTTGAAGCTTGAAACTCTTGTTAGTAAATGTCTCTCTCTCTCTCTTCTCTCTGAAGGTATGGAGCCAGGTAGCGGGCGGCTGCTGCGCCCCCTTGGCCTTGCGCCCTGGGCGACGGCACCGCCCGCACCACCCTCGTTACGGCACTGGGTGCTTCCAATTCACAAACGTAATGTCCCTTTTACCTCTCTATTATCATACGTAGTAAAAATATATATATATATTGTAACCCTGCTTCCTTGAAATGTAATATATATGCAAAGTGGAGATATATCACTCACAAAATATGAGCATAAATTAACTGTGTGTGTGATTAAAAATCGCTTGTGACTATCATCTAGTCAATGAACCACCAAACCACAGAGACCGTCGCATTGTGGATATAGTCGCAAAACTCACGGACGTCTCAAACACGATAGTGAATCTACAGTTGCAGCTGGAAGTGCGACAGTTGTTGTCCCGAAGGACAACTCTATAGTCTTTTTCAAGGTGATCTGGGGAGAGGCCACACCTGTTGGTCTATACAGTCCTTCCCTAGGAATTAACAAATGAAAATGGCTAATGCATATGATATCCGCGACCAGGTCTCATCACAAAAACTTTTAATTTTCCTAATAGTTCCTATATAATTTCTGACCACACTATGCCAGAAACAATACATTAAAATGCTTAACTATCCATCACATAAACACGTAATCATAAATTAGGGGTATAACTGGTCTCATCCCGCATTTCCTAATACAAGTAAAAGGACTCAAACTGGTTATAAGAAAAATAATTAAATCTGTTAACATTAAAGTAAACATGATAAATATACAGGTTAAATAGTCTGCCCGTATTAAAAGCTCTACAATCCAATGTTATGATACAAAGACATGTATAATATCTAATTCACGGAACACTTAAACAAAGGCTCACACGATAACATACAGAATCAACTTTTTTGTTAAAAAAATGGATCAACATTACAAGACCCTAGAGTTACACGGCATATTAATCCCCAAGAAACCGCTTAACACAAACTGACCTGGTCTTTAAAGGTCGTAATGTTCATCCGACATAAAAGAGACCACGGCCTTGATTTACTAAAGCATGCACAATAAACGCATTGTGCATTTATTTAAAAAGCGCACGTAATTTGGGCATACGCACACCCGTCTTCAACAAGGAGCGGAACTGAAGAAACATCTCTTGTTGAAAACGGGTCTCGGTCCGCTCTGCTCCTAATGTCACCTATTAATTATATAGTCATTAATGACCAAACATTTACAAAGAAAGTCATTTTTTTTACTATAAAATACATTTATTGGGATGTTACTCATGTTTACTGTACATAAAATGCGTTGTTACAGTTGCTCCTGATTGCAAACACATGTTCTAGCTGTATACACAGCCGTCATAAACTAGTAGTCATCACTTACACATGACCTTTAGCTGGTGCAAGTGATACGACATAAAAAAAACCTACCTTTGAGGTGTCCAAAGCTTGAATCAGCCTCAGCTGTGTATGCTCGATCTTGGCACTTACTGTACATTGACTACGTGCATATGTAGGCTCCACATTAACACTCCAACAAATACACTACATCTATTACATCTCACAAAAACCTTGATCTTATATTTCTGGTCATTAAACTTTGGTCATTTATTTTTCTGATTAATGAACATCATTCTACAAGCTAAGCATGTACCAAACCTGAAAAACCCTTTTGATGTGATCACACCTATCCTATTTTTATCTAAAAGAGCACTATTAAGTTCATCCCTTAAATGCGATGCTTGTCTATAGATAAACTTTCGTTTTTCAGGTAAAATAGTGGATAAAATAGGGTTCCTTTAAAGTAGACCACAATGTTTAGAGATGTCCCTTTCTAACTGCTTATAATGCAAGTGGTATTGTGTTAGGAAGGACCACTCTACTCCATTAGTATTTGTCTGTCTTATTTTTGGTTTTAACAGAGATTCCCAAATAATAGTAGAGACATCATCAATGACCTGACCTTATCGACTGCAGACTTCTTGTACCCCTTATTTAAGAATTGATTTTTCATGGCGTTCTTCTGAAGCCTTAAGGTTCTGATCCTTTTCTGTACATTTCCTCTTTAGGTGCAGGAATTGGCCCTGAGGAATATTATTCAACAACTCATGATGGCGTTCATTAGTTGTGAATATGTAGAATTGGAGTCAGTTGGTTTTCTGAATGTTTTTGTACATAAACTCCCATTAAGCACATATATGGTCAAATTCTAAAAAATAACTTCTGTGTTATATTAAAAGTCAATTATATATTGATATTGTTTTCATTCAAGTGGGTCCAAAAAGTTTCTAAACTCTGATGGTCTCCACTCCAAATAAAAAGGACTTTGTTGATAAATGTGAACCAGCACATTAGATTTGCCCAAAAAGGATGTCTATCCCAAACTTATTGGTCCTCCCAGATAGCCGCAATTATTTTTTAACATGGCTGGGGCCAAACCTTGTGCCCATCGCCGTCCCCACACACTGCATATAATAATGAAAGTTAAAATAAAAATAATTTATTTGTAAAAATAAATTCTATGGCCTTTAATATAAAATCCTGCACATACCTTTGTAAATAGGTTTTTTACCAGAATTTATTTAGTACCTCTTAAACCATCCTCATGCTCAATAATTGTGTACATGGATTTCACATTTGCCATAACTCACAAGAAATGATATTCCCTTACAACACTGTTGAGTTTTTCTAAGACATCACAGGTGTCCCTACGATAAGATCTATTCTGCGCAACTAATGGCTGTAAATAGCAATTTATAATTTACGATAAATTAGCAGTGGGATTTAGTACACACTACAGCAGGACTGCGTGGAAGTTCCATAATATTCTTATGGACCTTCAGGATAGTATACATTACTGGAGTTGTATGATAGCTAACCATTAAATATCACACTTCCTCGTCACGTACAAATAACATTATTGTTAAATTAACGAAAGAAACACAATAATTACATCCTAATGCCCTCTGTGGGGTAATTTTTCAACATTACATTGGTGTTTCCTTCTCCCAGTTGTCTATTGACCTCCTTTATGTACTCATCCCTAACAAGTAAAGCAGTTCCCCCACCTTTATCGGCAGGTTTTATGACCTCTCCTTGTAGGTAAGAGTTCAGCTTTTTACAACTGTATTGTATATAGTTTGTTCACTTCTGGCTTTTGAAACCAGAACGTTCTCATAAAACCTTGTATTGGTTCCAACAGGCGCAAGCGTATGTATTCTAAACTCTGCCTTGTAATACTTTGCGAATAAAACCTTTGTGCTTTGGAACCACAGCGATCGCATTGGAGAATCTTTATTGCAAATGATAGATACGGATGTAACATGTTTATGGACTCAATATCGGGCAGAATAATTTTTCCGAAACTGCCTATACTGGGGTTGAAAGTAGATTTTTTTTTCTTAAAAGTCTGTCCCAAATTTGTAGCTACAGTGGATTTACCATTGATGTTGAAGCCTTGTATTTTCATATTATTTATCTCCTTAGAAATAAAAAATGTTTTCACAAAAAGTTTATGTATAAACTTTTGTACATCTACAAATACACCAAACTTGATATAATTAGTAGGGGCAAATTTAAATCCCTTGGTTAATTATGACATCTCTTCCTTATTCATGCCTTTTTGCTGCTTTAATGTGTTTTTATGTGAGTGCATTTTGTCTTACAGTTTTATCTATTACAGCTATATTACTCTAGATGCTCTTTTTGTTGGGTTTTGTATCTTCTCGACATATTTATGTCGAGAAGAGGTTCCTTTGGGATAACAATTGTCACACTTTCAGCTGAAACTTTGGATTCACTATTGTGCCTGAGACGTCTGTAAGTTTTGTGAGTGTATACACAACGAGACGGCTTCTGTGGTTCAGTGGTTCTTTGAATTGCAATTACATTTCAAGGATGCAGGGTTACAATATATATATATTTTTTCTTTCTATGTATGATAACGAAGAGCACTTCCTTATGTTTGTGAACTCGGAGCGCCTCCGTCTTCTTCTTGAGAAAGTTCAGCGACCTTCATGTTTGCAGTCTTTGGAGGGATGTGACTTTGACCACATCCTTTGTTTTCTCCTAACTTCTTGTGAGTACATTCACAAAGGGAGAGGGAATTAAGTCGTATCTATTAAAGATTTATCTACGGATCATATATGTTGTATATTATCAATATTTGTTTATTTGGACTCCAATTGGACTCCATTTTCTTGTGTTGCATTAATTTGTGTGCGCCAGCCCTACCCTATTTTATGTTTGGCTCAAATCCGTAAATGGTTTTGTGAGATGGTTTTGGATGTGTGTGCAAGCTGCACTCACAAGTGCCCCATTTATGTACATCTTTTTTCTGTTTTATTTCACTATTCACATTGGGTCATTAGAACTGTCTTTATTAAATATGGCATTTTTGTGTGCGTGAATCTTTTTAGTTGCTGTGCACGGAGTATGACTGGGAATGCGCATCACAGCTGAAGTGCAACATCGATCTACCGCCGTTGCAGCCCCTACAGGCCTTGGAGGTGAGAACTGTCATTGCTATCAACTGTCTGTTGCCATCTCTGTTCTTCATTCGGTAATTACCACTGCCAATGAACATGGAGAACAAGTATCTTTGTTCTGTTTCCAGCAACAAGCATAATGCTAAAGAAAAACACTTGTTCATCTCTCTAGTCCCAACCTTCCACTGTCTCCTTACTCCAACCACACCACCGGTAGGTGGTACTCACTTCCCCGATGACCGAAACACCGACAACACACCCCGGCAACTACAGGGCGACGCTGTCATTCCTGGCTCACTTGTAATGCCTACTGTTTGTAAAACTGACGTGAAAGTATTGCGATCACGAGTAAATAACGTCACTCTGTGACGCGACTCTCTTATTGCTGTTGTTAAGGGGGTAATGGAAGCAGGCGGCAGCTGTACAATATCGTTTAACAAATGCTTGTACATTGTACAGCTGCCGCCTGCTTCCATTACCCCCTTGACAACAGCAATACGGGAGTCGCGGTGCAGAGTGATGTCATTTACTCTTGCCGGGATCTTCGGTGATCGCAATACTTTCACGTTAATTTTACAAACATTAGGAATTGTAAGTGAGTCGGGAATGACAGTGTCTCCCTGAAGTTGCAGGGTAAGTGTTGTCGGTGTTTTGGACATTGGGTAAGAGTACCCAACCCCCACTGGTAGAAATGCAAGTATTGGTGGCTGATAATACTCCTGTCTTATAATAGCCACATGCACTTTCCTCAGCAACAACTATAATTGCTATTACCTTGCTTTACGTATCAAGTGTTGCTCATATCTCTTAGATTGTAAGCTCATTTTGGCAGCTCTAAATTTACCTTTTGCTTTATGTCATTGTTGGTCTGATTCATTAAGAAACACAAAGTGAATGTAAATTGCATTTAAAACCAAACACACACAATCTGAGCAGCCATATGTGTACTTGCGTTCTTTGTCGTAAGTCTTGTTTTCAAGCATACACAGCGCGAACACACGCAGAATGCTTCCATTCCTTAATGAATCTGGCCCTGTATGATTTTTCTATTTGTGTCATGGTCCCCTTAATGTACAGTGCAGAGTAATATGTCAGTGCTTTCTAAATAAAACACAATAATAATCCTAATAAAAGATTCTCTGCATAAAGATTCTCCTAACACATTTTTTGTAACCCTTTTGTGGCCAGTGCTCCGTGCTAAATTGATAGTTCAGTAATCCACATGTTTTTTTAGTATTTTCGCTGCGTTGGTTTTTTTTTTTCTTTTGCCCGTGTAGATGTCTGTTAGGGAGTCAGCAGGATTTAAGTTATTTCTAATAAGATACACAGTCACTGGATTCTCTTGCATTTTATTTACAAATAGAAGGCAGCTTTTTTACTGGTTGACAGCAGTGTACTAAGGGATATTTGTTTTAGATAATGCTGTTACTTCTAGATAGATTGAGCAAATTCCGTTTCCTGTCTACCAGAATTCATGTCTACAATGTTACGAGCAAAATGCTTTCTGAAAGAATATGTCCAGGTGTAGCCTTTGTTTCATGATCTCTACACAATACTCCGAACAGCAAATGTGAAGGACAATGGTGACGAACTGTTATACAGATATAAAAGAATGGATCGCTGGGACCTTCAGTCTCACGTCACCTTTGTTACCCACGTTGTGATTCACACTTTTTTTTTGAACAAAGGACACTGATCTGCACATTGCCAATTCTTCACCCAATAGTTGGTTTCTGAATATGAGTGATGTATTGTTTCCTTGCATTCTCTTTTGTAGCTTTGGTGACCTTGTTAGTTCAAGCTCCTGATATCGCTCCCTATACCCATTGCGGCAGATGACTGAGAAAACTGCTCATCTGGCAAAGTTTCTGTTTACTGTCCCTCCATTGGTAAACCTAATGCAGAAATGTAGCATGATTTCTGCTATATCCTATTTCCATAATTTTGCTTTTTATGACATGGTTTTGGTTTTATGTACAAGATTGTGCTAACCCCCTACCTATCAATCAGTTACCTAGCTTTATCTCTTAAAATGTGTTCTTATACTATGATCCGGCCAGATAGGATGAGGGAACTACAGGATACTCATGTCAGGGTCTGTAATGTCTACTGTATGCAAGGCCGTGGCACCTACCTCTTAACTATGCAATTTATCTACGTGTGCTGTACTTGACCTATCAGCAGTGAGCACCTGTGTCTTTTTCTAATGCCTGCGGCTGCAGACAGTACCTCACCTCCGTAAGCTAATTCCTCACCTTCGTAAGCTTACTGAAGCTCCCTGTTGTAATCAGGCCGTGGCTGCTGAATAGTAACCGAATGGAAGCATGTTATGCGCTAACAGTGTAGGCTGCTTGCTTTCTGAAGACTGAGAACTCATGAAACGTGTGGTGTTTTGCTGGGGATTGTACACTGGAGAACTTGTTGGTGGATATTGACCCCACAGATGTGGAAAAAGATCTAGACTCTGTTATAGCTTTATAGATTCTACTAAGCTTGTGATTATAAATGTGGTATTACTCTATTTTAATATTTCTTTGATAGAATAAAGTACTGCGGGGGAGGGGGGGGGTTGGAGAGAACAGGTGGAAAGATGGCTGGAGGGAGCAGGAAGGAGGGCTGGAGAGAATTGGGGTTCGACCTGGAGAGAACGGAGGGAAATTTTGGAGGCTTGGGGTTGAGAGAAGAGGATGGCTTCTTTGGAGTACATAAATATATACTGCCATTTAATATAATAAAAACACTTATAATAAAAAAATAAAACATTATTATATTCAAAAGACGGTGATGTGTTTATTAGTAATAATAATCTCCATTACATGTGATGGACATTAGTAAGCCATTATTTAGATTTTGGGGCTGGTGAGGGAAATAGCTCTTTGTCAGGGCTGTTTCTGGGTAAGGAGGCTTATTTATTAAATGTAAACACTATTAATTTAATGTCAGGCTGGTTAGGGGGAAGGAGTCCTAATTATGAAGTGTTCACTCGCTGCTCAGCTTTCCAGGAGGTGAATAATATTATTATTATTGCCATTTATCAATACAGCGCCACTAATTCTGCAGCGCTGTACAGAGAACTCACTCACATCAGTCCCTGCCCCATTGGAGCTTACAGTCTAAATTCCCTAACACACACACACACACACACACACTAGGGTCAATTTGTTAGCAGCCAATTAACCTACCAATATGTTTTTTGGAGTGTGGGAGGAAACCAGAGGACCCGGAGGAAACCCATGCAAACACGGGGAGAACATGCAAACTCCTCAAACCGGCCATGGTCGGGAATTGAACTCATGACCACAGTGCTGTGAGGCAGAAGTGCTAACCACTAAGAGATAGTAACTATCCAACAGAGGATCCAGCCAAGCAGCACAGGGCTGGAGGACAGCATTGTGCTTGTGAAGTGCTAGACACATCCCCTGGAGCAGTGTGTTCCCATGGGTGGGGTGGCAGTGTTCTGTGTTGCCCAGAGCACTAAATGTCTAGATACAGCTCTGGGAACTATTGCACAGTAAAAGCTGCTATGACTTGGTGATATTGAAATAAAAATCCGGACTTATCCTTACCTTCAGCAGGAAAACTTAGTCACATGTACACCGTTCCATGCCCAACTTGGCAGTGGTACTCGTTAGTTCTACGCTTATAATCCTGACGAGTATATATATAAAAAAAAAATGTGTTGACTATAAGAGCGACATGCTTGAAATGAAGACTTACATTAAAACAGACAGATGATGTTTCCAAAGACACTCACATGCAGAGTAGTATAAATTGCGAACATACAGCATGGCGGAAGTTGAGTTTGACATCAGAAAACAGAACGACATTGATATTTCTGAATTTAAAGCAGCAATGGCAGGACCTGGCGCTGTACCCTAATACTTTGATTAAATTGCCTAGCTGCCGGGGTCCTGCCATTGCCGCTTTAAATTCAAAAATTTCAATGTCGCTCTGTTTTCTGACTTCAAACTCAACTGCCCCCATGCTCTATGTTCACAATTTATACTTCTCTGCATGTGAGTGTCTTCGGAAACGTCATCTGTCTGTTGTAATGTAAGTCTTCATTTCAAGCATGTCGCTCTTATAGTCAACACATTTTTTTTTCTATATACTCATTGTTGGGATTATAAGCGTAGGACTAAAGTACCCCACCGCAACTTGGATGTTGGCAGGTTTGGAATCACTTGCCTGTTTACAAATTTTTATTTGTTATGATATCCATTTTTTATTTCTTAAAAACATGTAGACATTGAAAGGACAGCAGGTATAGAAGTGCCAGGGTCCCCACAATTGAGTACTGAGTGGTGGCCTGGCCTAACTAAAACTGTTATACCTTTACACACTTCATTTTGTTCATATACACCCACAAGGCTCTAGAGTCTCTACACTGTTGGTGGGCCAACTCCAGCTTCCTGGATCAAATAGGAAGAACATGGCAGCCCCATCACTTGTTGTGTAGCTGTCCACAATTCTTCTCACATGAATCATCCAGATGGTTCCTTGAAAAACCTGCTGAGCCCTGAGTGGACATGATATTTCCCACACTCTTGGGTGAGTCAACTTGGCTTTTGGATAATCCACTTGTACAAGGGCAGGACCAGACAAGGATGTGGCAAAGAGATCGATCCCTCCACTGGGTTGACTCAGATGTGACTTCGATTGAGACCTGGGGAAAATAAGAAAATGAATGCAAAGGTTGGTGGGCTACTTCCATGCTTGCACAGGCTTGTTTAATTCTGGTGGACATTGTTCTTTAGTCCTACTGTTGAAAGACCATGGAGGAATTATGTCTTGTGCAAAGGAGGTCCCAGGTGTGCTTGACCTCTCTTGCCTGGCCTGGGCATCACCTTTCATCACACGTTATAAAATCGAGGACTTCTTTATAAACATTAGGAGAAATGCCATAGTTCCTCTGGCTTTGCTTATTTAGAAAGCAAAACCAGATTTCAGATTAAAATAGAAGCATCCTGTTATGTTGAGGGCAGTAGTGCACTCTCCTTAGTAAATTATAGATGCAGTATTCTCTCTTAGAAATCAGCTCTTGTGATGACGATACTTAAGCCAAAACATTGTAACCTCTCTCCTTCTCTGTGGACCTCTGGGTATAATTAGCGCTCTTTATTGGTGGGAATTGTGATATATTTCTGCCTCTTAGAAGGTAGCTATGGACACAATGAAGGTCTCAGCCAGCTTTGAAAACGAGTACGACAAAATTATTTTAAAAGACATGAAGCTCCCATTGACTGTAAGTACTTGTATTTTTCTCTACTAGTGATATCCCTGTGTCTGTCGCTGGCAGTGACTGCTTTTGTCGAGGTCACGTCACATGGTTCTCTTCCAGCCCTTTTCCGAGAGGTATGACCTACAGATGACATTGTTGCTTTACTAGAGATATGGACACTTCCTACTTCCTAGCTGCCACAGTAGAATGATGGGCACCTGATTGTTTGGAGCACAGAGAAGGGTGATATCTATCTTGGCCGTTAATTAATTATTTGGATGGTTTCACATTTCTGAAAAGCGATGGATTTGTTTTGCAAGATGAGTACAAATGTGCAGTAAGATATAACATCCAACTAGACGTCAATCAAACCTTGGCCACACAAGATCCGATCCTGGCGCTCAAGCTCTAGGATTTACTTCCACTTTGGCCACGTAGATGAATGGTCAGTTTGGTCAGATCCATCTGTATGGCCTAGTAACATGTGGGCTATGCTGTCACACACAGCCTGGCATAGTTCATCCATCAACTGTTTTGATGGCAATGCCTGAAAATGATGCAATTGATTTTGTTTTGGGTCCATAAACACAGAAATATGGTCCATATTACAGATTTATCACAGCTTTCTTGACCAGTATAACTTGCACTAGAGTGATTAGAGGTAATAACTTGGATTCTGTAGTTTATGGAAAATTTATGCCCTTCATAGATTACATATTTTTTTATATGTTTTTGGGTTTTTTGCATCATCTCCTGCTTTACAGCTCTCTCATTAACTCTTACATTTCCCAAATCCTCCCTGTCACTCTCCGCAGTGCTGTCAGCTTAGCATATTTTGGGTGTTTATATACAGTAGTGATCTCCTCCCTTGATACAAGTTCCAGAGAGTAGAAGAGACGTCTGCCAATGAATCAGGGAACCAGCTTTAATCCCTCTACCGTACACTTAAAATGCCATCAGCTGCTGCAGTTTCACTTGTGTCTTGTCTGCAGTAGATCTCCCTGACATTTAATATAATACCGTTGAAACTTTGCTCTGCAACCTTTCCTGCTATGTATTTAGCTTAAATTACATTCTGTTCATCAGTCGTGTATCTATATGATGCTTGTTGTGTCTCTGGGGTGCTCCTAGTGTATTAACGCCTGCACTCCTTCCGTGTCTCTTATATCCTTCTAAGCCTTCCACTGCCAGGGCTCCGTGACAAATTTGCGCCTCAAGGGAACACATCATTTTTGCATATTTGCCCTTTTGGCTTTCACCGATAATAACTCCTTTTTTTTGTACAGTCCCCAAGCAAATGTTATATTGTTTTTGTTTCTTTTAATGACAGAATGGACTGTACTTTGGTACAAATGAGTATCTGTTTAACTAGTGGCCATTGTATTAGGATGCATGTTTGAGCGTTCTTTGAGATTAGCTATTTCCAATTATTAAACTTCTAACACATTCACAATGATACCAAAGATGTGTATTGGTGGAGGTTTGTTCTATGTTTTGGGCCATAGTAAAATATGAATGTTCCCCCACCTCATTTTATATGACCTCTCTCATCATCATAATTTATTTATATAGCGCCGTTAATTCCGTAGCGCTGAACAGAGAAGATTTGTCACTCACATCAGTCCCTGCCCCATTGGAGCTTACAGTCTAAATTCCCTAATATACACACAGGGCCTGATTCATTAAGGCACACACTCTGAGCGCAACGCGCTCTCCATATTCTACGCACATGTCCATGGGTTCCGGACTCCTAAACTTATCAAGGAACGAATCTCAAAATACATACACTGCACAAGAGGCTGCAGGGTACGTCCAATACCTATGTTGATTATAAATTCTCAAAAGAACACACAGGAAATTTTAAAAAATATAGAATTAATGTCACCTGGTAATAACAAGGGCATTAATGATAAAACATTAATCCTCCCCTGCCCCATGAATTACATTTCTTAGAACGTTTTCTACTGAAAATACAAATACATTTTATATTTGCTCCTGATTGCAAAATCGTGTTATCGTTACTGCTTGGGATTTACACTAACCCCGTAGCTGGTGCAAGATAGATTGCAGAAAATCAAGTAACAATCACTGGCGCACGGCTTGATACGCCCGCGGCTGTGGCGCTCGAGATTGGCACACCCCATTTGTACATTGAGATTGGCAAAATGCCCCTTCCCCGCCCAGTTCCCTCCCCAAAGTCGTAGGCTGTAGTAAGTGTCCTTGCGCTCACTATCGCACAGACATTGCTTGCGTACTCGTCCATATCCATCTGCCTAGGGCATGCGCAGAGTAATTCTGCGTACTATACGCTCAAAATCAGCAGATACAATCCCTAATGAATCAGGTCCACAGAGACTAAGATCAGTTTTGATAGTAGCCAATTGACCTACTAGTACGTTTTTGGAGTGTGGGAGGAAACCAGAGCACCCAGAGGAAATCCACGCAAACTTGGGGAGAACATACAAACTCCACACAGGTGAGACTATGGTTGGGAATCAAACTCATGACCTCAGTGCTGTGACACGTGATGACGTCTGTATGAGAGTACTTTCCTCATTCTTTGACTCACTGGAGTTCTATCGCAGTGAAGTTCAGTGTCATCCATTGTAATATTTATTGATTATGGCCTCCTAAGTCTGAGACAGCTTTTGCCATAAATCTTGCAGTACATGTCTCATCTATCTAATATATAAATGTCTAGTGGCGTGTGTTAGTCTTTCTGTCTGTGTGTGTGTGTGTGTGGAAAAAATAAAACCAAGCTGCAGCGCCACCTGCTGGGCGGAGTTATACACTGACCTAGTAAATTCTTAGCGTGTGTGGAAAAAAAAATTCAGAAAGGGCTGAAATTTGGTATACTAAGATGTTTTTAATTTGTTAATTTAATTTGTTAATTGTTAAAAGTGTTTATAAAGATTTAAAAAAATATATATATATTTCTTGAAGGAGAAGTGACAGTTGGGAGGGGTTGGTGGGTGCCGGGGGTGACAGTGGGGAGTGGTTGGTGGTTGCCGGGGGTGACAGTGGGGAGTGGTTGGTGGTTGAGGCCTGGGCTATGGCCCAAATGCATGACAAGAACCTTTTTAACACCTTAAGTAGCTTGATTTGACTAGAATGCATGAGAATCATGCACGGGTTAACTTGTATATATATATATATATATATATATATATATATATATATATATATATATATATATATATATATGCAATAGCATCGACTTTACCAGAAAGGTAAATGCCCTAAATCAGTGGTGACACGATCAAACTGTAAGGGCACTTGTGCAAAGGTCTGTTGATGTGCAGAGAAATCTCAATCTGAACAGAACCGCCTACAATCATGACTAAATATTGGTGTAGCCTGCACAAGATGTTCCTTTGCAATGCATATTTTAAGAGCAGACACACTGCCAGTGACTGGTGACTCATGGGGGTAAATGTATCAAGCTGAGAGTTTTCTGGCGGGTTTGAAAAGTGGAGATGTTGCCTATAGCAACCAATCAGATTCTAGCTATCATTTTGTAGAATGTACTAAATAAATGATAGCTAGAATCTGATTGGTTTTTCAATCCCGCCCGAAAACTCTCAGCTTGATACATTTACCCCATGATGTCATAATGACATAAATCTGACCCAAGCGTGTTATATATCTGCATAGTGCACCAGAATAGTTACATTTCAGCTATACAAAGGGCCTGATTCATCAAGGGATGTAAATGGTGATTTTATGGTGGCTAGTGTACAAAATAGACCTCTGTTTTATGGCAAGTTTGCAATAAAGAGCCCAATCTGATGGCTTGTATGCACAGCAGATCTAAATCTTGGTGGCTAGTGTACAACGCAGATAATAAACTTGGTAGCTACTAATAAAGTAGTTCTGTATCATGGTGGGTAGTATATAAAGCAGATAACAATCCTGGTGACTAGTATACCGTACAGATCCCAATCTTGGTGCCTGGCTTACAAAACAGACGATCATTCCTTATGTGCAAAGCAAAACTGTCATTCCTGGTGACTAGTATACAAAGCATACTCCAATCCTGATGGCTAGTGTACAATGCAGACCCCAAGCCCATTTCTCTGGCCAGCCGACTGATGATGGCACTCTATCATCCAGACTATCATTGCATAGAATATAACGAACATGAAGAGTGCATGTTGTTTCTTCTGCACTGAATTTCCCTGAGAATATCTGGTCACCAAAATAAATTTATTATTATCTTGTAAATGGCATTAAGGAGCTCTGCTGTTTGTTTGATCTATCATATGTGCAATTACTGCTGCTACCATATGTAGGATCATTCCTGCAGTTCACTGATTTAGCGGGTTCCTTGGCAAATATTTACAAGCTTCATTCAGCACTCAGTCTGGCAGCTTCAGGTGTGCAGTCACCTGCCACACTCATGCAGTTAATCATCCTGCAGTTCTGATTGGTGCTGATGTCTTTATAAACCTCTTCCTGGCAGCATACCAATGCTGGTGATAGTTCCTGCTTGACCTAGTGTGCCTTGTATCCTGACCTATTCTGCTATCAGTGTTTGACCTGGATTGCTAATTGGAATTACTGTCCTCTCCGCTCCTGACTCTTAGCTTTGTTAAAGTGATTTGCTCTCATATCTCTACCTGCCCTGACCCCAGGCTTGTTTAAAGGATTCCACTGTCATTTTTTACTCTTGATCCCTGCCTGTCTGACTCTGAGTTCTGCAAAAGAATTACTGGTTGCTCACTCCCTGTTGCTATAAGCTGTCAACTCCATCAGACAAATGCCAGACTACTCCACATTAACCCTTGCCTGTCTGGCTAAGAGTTCTGCTAATATATCCTGGTTGCTTATTACCTTCTACTGTATTTTGCCCTCTCCACAGATCACCAACTGCTACTACCCGAGCCTAAATCCTGAGTTCAACCGAGTACTATGGACCATAACTAGTTCCTTGGAAAGGGGGCTGCTAAAGGTGAACATCTTGCAAAGTGGTTCTAGCAGTTGAGGATCTCACGCTACTCTGCCCTTAACAAATGGTCAATTTAAACAAGAGAATGTTGTAACATAGAGGGTTGTCGGAGATCTGTAATGAGGACCCAGAAACATTCAGGGCCTGATCCATCAAGGCACATATCTGCCAACATTGTGTGTATCGTATGCAAAAAACCTCTGTGTATGCCCAGAACCAGGACATACGGCAGTGAATGAAGCAATGATCACTGCATCTAAGTATGCAAAGGACGCTTATTACAGCCTAAGATTTCTGGAAAGGAACAGACTATGGAAGGGGCGTTCACCCGTAGTCAATGTACAGTAAGGGGCGTGACAAACTCGAGCGCACACAGCAGTGTCCGAATCCAGCTTTGGGCATCTCAAAGTTACTTGTTTTTCTGTCGTATCTCTTGCTCCAGCTACAGGTCTAGTCTAAGTCCTGATCAGTAGTGATGACAGTCTCCTATATATGTTATAACATGTGTTTTGCAATCGGAAGCAACTGTAAAAATGATCATTAAGATCATCCTAATAAATTTATTTTCGTGGGGAAAAAAATGACAATTTGTTTATTAACAGTTTTAATATTAATGCTTATAGTATTAACAGGAGAATTTGGTATTAAGCAGAGCCGACTTACGTGCGTTTTTAAACAAACCTTGATAAACCAGGCCCTCAGAATATAGTCATAAACAACAAACTGCTAAATATTTATGTGACCATTCAAATTTGCATTATACTACAGTCTATGAAACTCCAAATCATCCTATAAACATCTAGGGTCTGTCTTTCGATAAAGCTGCAGAGGACATCGATTTATGCAAATTGTTTGCGTCACCCTCAGGTTTAACACTATCTATAAATTAAGAATGTTAAGAGCTTACGTAAATATCCCTGTTTACAGCTGATGATCAGACGTGTCAAGTGTCCCTCAAGAAAAATCGTGGTAGAGATCTAGATTGGCCTCTGGAGACCTTTCCATCATCAGCATTGTGTACAGGGTCAAACGAAATATAGGAAATGGATAGAACACTCAGGAAAGAATTCACCTTCTGGAATGTTGAAATACTATACGCTCATAGCAGTTAATTGGGCTTTTTTGGAGACCAGAATAAAATCCAGGCTTGCATCTAGCTTGATATATGTCAGGTACTTAGCAAAACAGGTAAACATAGTGAAGATATGTACCAAAATGCCTTCATTGGGAACACGCACATTTGGGAGTAAACTAACATATTTCTTATACGAGGCACGCTTCTTCAAACTAGGGAAATGTGTACAAGTGAATAAAATCATTTGGAAAGGGCAGCCAGGACAAGTATTATTGCTAAGCGTAAATTGCTTCATTTCAAATGCAAAATGTTCATCAAACTTCACAAGATGGATTTTTGTATATAACGTAAAATTAGCTGCAGAAGGGGGTGTCAGGAACCAATCAGAAGCAGCAATGGCCATGATCTGATTGGTCCTCCTGGTCGCAGCAATCCTCATTTTACAGTCCCTGGTTTTCGTCTGGGGCTGTAAGAAGAACTACACCCCTGATATACCTCCCTGTCATAATGTCAACCAGACCTAGGGGTATGTTTACTAAACTGCGGGTTTGAAAAAGTGGAGATGTTGCCTATAGCAACCAATCAGATTCTAGTTATCATTTATTTAGTATGTTCTACAAAATGATAACTAGAATCTGATTGGTTGCTATAGTTCTACCCGATTGTAGAACTACATGACGATTGCAGAACTACAGCATCCACAGTCTCTTGGAACCTGTATGGCACCTGTAAAACAAAACACTTAAATAAAGGTGCCCACACCATGACAAAGTCCTTTATTTATATAAACTCTTCCCAGCACATACCCTCTTTAATACCTTACCTAAATCCATTATGGGTCCTCTTCTTTCAACTAGGCTTGAAATACAGATGGTTAAAGCCCCAGAATAAACTACTAAACAACTAAACTACTGCTCCGCACAGGAGCTGCACCACTGATTGGTCAGAGTGTGGGAAAGTCACTCTGTATTTCAGTGCAATGTAATTACAAGTCCCGATGTGATCTCAATGAGGCTAAACTAAGCATCTCTTTTAGGAGAAAATGTAAGAGTTTAAATTAACGAAGATGTGGTTCTTAATTTGTAGTAAGCTGAACTTGCAGAGGTTTTACTCTTTCCATCATTGTCTATTTCCATCCATGAACCCGCAAAGCTCACGCAGATCGTCCATAGTTGCCAACTCTCCCTGAATGTCAGGGAGACTCCCTGAACTAGGGGTGATCTCCCTCACTCCCTGAAGAGTCTGGCATTCTCCCTGAGGCTGAGCCAGTACAAGATGTGGTTGGCTTCGCCATCTGTGGCATGATGACACAGTTCAGAAATTGTGTCCTATGTCCATGTATTGATGCCTATGGAGGTGGCCATTTTCATGGAGACCAATATTTAATCAAAGACTGACAGGTAAGACAACATGACTTCAGTAATGGAGACAGAAATGTAAAAGACACTTCAGTCTCTAGAGATTCATTGGCTACTTTTCTTTAAAGGCATATTTGCCTACTCTCCTGGAATGTCCCGCAACCTCCCGGTTCTCATCCCCGCAATAGATAAGTGGCAGGGGGCCGGGCTTAATGACGCCAATATTGTGTCATCTTAGCTGCTCCCCTTCTGTAATTGGCCGAAATTGTGACAATCGTTCAGGGGGCGGGGCCAAAATGATGCAATTTATCAAGCCCTGCCCCGGCATGCCCACCTCCCCCATGATCTCCCTGAAGCCAACGAGGCAAAGTTGGCAACTATGAGATCATCTATAAGAGAGCATGAAGGTATGTTGTTGTATTGCATGCCTGCGTGTTTTGTGGCTCCAAGATAACCTTAAATGCATTAAAATTGCATAAGAAACTTCTAACGCGCTTCTTGGTTGCATTTTCTGCTACAGTAAATGCAGAAAGGGGGCACATTTGGGTTGAGGGTAACATTGGTGTGAGCACAGGGCACAAAGAGACGATCAGTGAATGTGGAATGTTTAGGATGCGGAGTTCCGAACTTCTTTAGTGCTTCTGCAAACTTGGTGCACTCAAGTTTTTGCAATACACTTTTTAGTGACCCCTCTCAATAAAGCATATATAGTAAACGTGGGTAGTGGGTTCCTCATGCAGGGATCCTTCTGCAAGACCAGTAATGGGGAACAGACGGCCCTCCGAACCTTCGTCTGCGGCTACCAGCTCCTTCCACATTTTTTCAGATGTGTTTGTAGTAGTTTGCAATAAAATAGCTGGTGATATAGGAGTCTCTTTCTTTGATTAAATGTATTGCTTTAACTTATTACTGAGATTAAGTGTAAGGAGCGGCCCTTTTGAAGGTTAGAGGGGCCACTTACGTGGCCCTTGAAGTGTATCAGGTTGTCTATAACTGTGCTAGACTATGCCAAATGTTGTTACAAGTGCATTGCATGGTGTCCATATCTCCAGAGATCTATGGAGGAGTTTTCATAAAACTCTATTGTATAGCTATGTAAGCACTTATTCCACCCCACCAGAGACCCACAGCGTAAGCCAGCTCTTGGCTTCACATAGAAGCGGGTGTTCCAGATGGGAACATTTCACCTGCTGCTGGCATTGTTTGTAGAGCAGTTGTCGTTCCAGATTGAACGGCAGCAGTTCTTGGGCTGAACAAAGACCAGTTACAGTGGAATTTGTTGCGACATTCCGCTCACTTGGTTCAGCAGTTAGAAAAATGTGATTGTGTTCATACCAGTGATGGCTAACCTGTGACACTCTAGGGGCTAGATTTACTAAGCTGCGGGTTGGAAAAAGTGGGGATGTTGCCTATAGCAACCAATCAGATACTAGCTTTCATTTATTTAGTACCTTCTATGAAATGACATCTAGAATCTGATTGGTTGCTATAGGCAACATCCCCACTTTTTCAAACCCGCAGCTTAGTAAATCTAGCCCCAGGTGTTGTGAAACTACAAGCCCCAGCATGCTTTGCCAGTTATCAGCTAGTTATCTACTGGCAAAGCATGCTGGGGCTTGTAGTTTCACAACACCTGGAGTATCACAGGTTAGCCATCACTGGTTTATACATTTCCTATATTGCAATGTAGACTTCTCCACCTGCACTTTCTCCTAGTTATCTATGTAAGCCGTGTGGGTGGGTGGATGTGACAACTGAACGACACGTGAGCTAACCTATACGTCAAATATAAATGCATTCATATAACGACTGGAGGCTCAAAGGTCAGTACATGAAATTCTCATTCATTTTGTCATAGGTTCAGCATCATTTCTCTATTCACTCACCACAAATTTCATGTCACATTCTTCCTCCCGTCCTCTGATTCCACTAAGTGATTCTACACGCTATGTCTTCAAATCCACGGTAACTTGAAAAATCAGATTATTAACCTTCTCTGACTTTAAAAAAAAGTGTAATTACATTTTAATGTTATATTTAGATGTTAGCATTCCAGACACAAAGTGAATTTAAATGCAGATTATTCTAGTTTATGCAAGTTTAATGCTAACGTAGAGCAATAAATAGACAAGGCATTGCTCTGCCAGCAATCCGCTCTAATTTGCCTCTGACATTTTGCTTTAGAAAAGTTTTTCTTTCATATTTGAGACCCAGTTTTGGAGCGACATTGACTCTCTGGGCTGCATTTTATTACAGGTAAAATACAAGTCGTTCATATATAAAATTTAAGGGTTGATTCATTAAGGGTCATTAATAAATTACTGTTGTCATTTCAGCAAATATTTTAGGATTCCTAATCTTATTTTAATATCATTTTCATATTTCTTTTATTCAGTTTTGGAATACTAATGACATTGTGAACATCATATTTTATATGTTTCCTAGCTAGCACATGGGTGGAGATACAGTCCCACCATGACTTTAGAGAATGCTCATCTTAAATAACTGCCACTATGTAATACTTTGGAGGCATCTTTGCCCCTAACCAGACTGTACCATTCCATGATGAGCATAGAAATCAGGATCTAGAGCAGGAGATTTGTAGCGGTCCTGTGTAGCCCGTCTTCTACAGATGCAGAAGTGAATGTGGCACATGATTGGATGGCCAGTTGTCAATCAGATGAATTCACTGCAAACCTACCTGGACTAATGAGTATTCTGGGAGCTGAGTAACTTTGTAATAGTAATGGTTTTAGAGGATAAGTAGTTTTGGAATAGTGGTGGTTCTAGAAAATAAGTAGTTCTGGAATAGTTGGGGCTCTAGAGGATGAGTAGTTCTGGAATAGTGATGGTTCTAGAGAATAAGTAGTTCTGGAATAGTGATGGTTCTAGAGAATATGTAGTTCTGGAATAGTGATGGTTCTAGAGAATATGTAGTTCTGGAATAATTGGTGCTCTCGAGGAAGAGTAGTTCTGGAATAGTGGTGGTTTTAGATGAGTAGTTCTGGAAGAGTGGTGGTCCTAGAGCAGTGATGGGCAAACTTTTTAAGAAGCGGGCCAAATAAAAAAGGAAAACTTTAGGCGGGCCAATATAATATATTAAAAAACTCAAATATCGAAATATATAATACAAATTTTTTGAATGGGACTGACATATGAAGTGTCCTTTTAGGAAGGAGGATGAAGTGTAATGGAGGAAATAGCTGGGAAGGCATAAAAATGAAGGTTCTGACACACAGGGTCGGCCCTAATAATTTTATGCATATCTTAATGAAATTTTTTAAAATATTGGCGGGCTGGATAGAACCTCCAAGTGGGCCGGATCTGGCCCGCGGGCCATAGATTGCCCATCACTGTCCTAGAGGATGAGTAGTTCTTGAATAATGGGGGCTCTAGAGGATGATTAGTTTTGGAATAGTGGGGTGAGTAGTTCTGGAGTTGTGGGGATTCTAGAGGATGAGTAGCTCTGGAATAGTGGGGGTTCTATAGGAAGAGTAGCTCTGGAATAGCGGGGGTTTTATAGGATCAGCAGTTCTGGAATAGTGGTGGTTCTAGAGGATGAGTCATTCTAGAATAGTGGTGGTTCTAGTGGATGAGTAGCTCTTGAATAGTAGGGTTCCTAGAGGTTGAGTAGTTCTGGAATAATGTGGTTCTAGAGGATTAGTAGCTCCGGAATAGTGGGGGTTCTATAGGATGAGTAGTTCTGGAATAGTGGAGGCTCTAAAGGATGAGTAGTTCTGGAATAGTGGAGGCTCTAAAGGATGAGTAGTTCTGGAGTAGTGGGGGTTCTAGAGGATGAGTCATTCTGGAATAGTGGTGGTTCTAGTGGATGAGTAGCTCTGGAATAGTGGTGGTCCTAGAGGTTGAGTAGTTCTGGAATAATGTGGTTCTAGAGGATTAGTAGCTCTGGAATAGCAGGGGTTCTATAGGATGAGTAGTTCTGGAGTAGTTGGGGTTCTAGAGGATGAGTAGCTCTGGAATAGTGGGAGCTCTAGAGGATGAGTATCTCTGAAACAGTGGTGGTTCTAGAGGATGAGTAGCTCTTTGACTTTAAGAGATCTCTGGGCTGAGTAACTTTGGGTAATGGGTGTTCTGCTGTGACTAGCTGTGAAGTTGTGGAGGTCCTGGGTGATGTGTAGCCTTACAGGAGGCATTTCAGGGGCTGCAGTGGTGGGTTGAGTAGCTGTAGAAGGTCCAGAGGCCAAGAACCTGTAGTGGTGACAGTCCCTGCGGTCTACTCTACTTGTCCGAGCAGTTTATAACTGTTGTTATTTTTCCATAAAAATAAAAAATAACCATTCTTCATTCTTATAACCATTATAAGCTAATAGATGTAATGTATTGTTAATTCTGCTCCTATTTACGTATTCAAAAGTTTTTTTCCCTCAGGCAGCGCATTTCTAATTAGTTAATATGAGCTTGAAGGCTGCTTTCAATTTTAACCAATTATCAGCGATATATAAAGAAACCGTGTGCTCAATGCACAAAACACAGAGGGACCTGTCCTTAAAGCGCTCTTAATTAATGTGCACATACTGTATAATGTATGTGATATTATGATGGGTTAGTGTTTATAGAAGTCTCATTATTATAGACTGAAGCTCTGATGTCTCATCCAAAAGGGCCAGAACAGCATTTTTAGTCTCAAACAATGATCCAAAATCTTCACACTTTCTTTTTTTCTTTTTTTTAACATGTATTGAATTTTCTCAAGAATAATCAAGGTTACAGAAGAGAAAATTCAACACACAAACAATTGTTAGATCAATATAACCAACAAAGATTTAAGAACTAAGGGCCTGATTCATTAAGGATCTTAACTTGAGAAACTTCTTATTTCAGTCTCCTGGATAAAACCATGTTACAATGCAAGGGGTGCAAATTAGTATTCTGTTTTGCACATAAGTTAAATACTGACTGTTTTTTCATGTAGCACACAAATACTTGATAGCTTATTTGTACACTGAAATTTAAAGTTGATATTTGTGTGATACATGAAAAAACAGACAGTATTTAACTTATGTGCAAAACAGAATACTAATTTGCTTCGTGCGGCTCTGGTAACCGCCATCTTCCATTCTAGACCCGTTTGTCTTATCACCTCACCTGTTCCTGCATTGGACACTCAATTGAGCCCTGCACTATATTTAGCTCCCCCTTCTCTTTCCTTTGCCTGTTTCTTAATTCAGCTGCCCACTAGGTGCAAGACGTGGCTCCCTCTATCTCCATTGCCCTGGTAAGCGCCGTACCTTGGGAGGAGAACCGGAGCATCCGGCGTTTAACACCCATGGGACAAAACTTGGCTCAGCAGTCTATTAGGAACATGCCTGTGTTGTGGGAGAAGCCACCAATCTAGTATGGTGTGATGGTGCAGGGTAATCGAATACCCCCCCACTGGTCTTCATATCATGTGGATCTTGTGGATTTATCTCTGTTCCTGGGATTCTTAAAATAAAGTTTATTTATGTTTTGACTTATGAATATGAACCTTTCCAGTTACCCATCGGGACTATTATACATATATACGGCCCATCAGGTTCTTAATTAGAGTCAGGTATGTTACATTGCATTGTCGTGTAATTACAAAATATAGACCTATTATCAGCAATACATCCCCCTCTACAGACATACAGGATACAGGCAGCTCCTAGGAAGGGGTTAGAACAGTGCTAACCTGTGACACTCCAGGTGTTGTAAAACTACAAGTCCCAGCATACTCTTCCAGCAATAAGCTGCTATATGTTGGCAAAGCATGCTGGGACTTGTAGTTTCACAACACACTGGGTTAGAATGAGGAGTTGCTCTTCATTAGCTGGGAATGCCAGTGGAAGTTCAGAACTCTTCAGCTATGAAATCAGCAGACCGTTGGCCACTTTTACGCACCATGCGCCTTAGGAATCCTTGACCCAGCTCTGTGATTTTACGTGGTCTTCCGCTTTGTGGCTGAGTTGCTGTTGTTCCTAAACGCTTCCACTTTCTAATAATATCACTTACAGTGGACCGTGGAATATCCAGCAGGGGCGAAATTTCAAAATATCATGAACCGTCTTATTTTAAAGGTGGCATCCTATCACATTACCACGCTTGACGTCACTGAGCTCTTCGGAACGGAATATTTTTTAATCACAAATGTTTGCAAATGGAGACTGCATGGCTAGGTGCTTGATCTTAATCACCTCTGGCAACGGGTCTGATTGAAACACCTCAATTCAATAATTAACAGGTGTGGCCAAAAACTTTTGTCCATATAGGACCTCATTTATAGTTGGATGGAAAGTCTGTCTAGGAAGTGTAAGAGTGGGGGTGTGCCGCAGCTTGGGTATTACGAGTGGCAAGCAACCCCAGTCGTGTCCCACTTGTAATACCCTACTGAGCTGCGAGCAGTTCCTGCAGCTAGCTAACGCTTGCGCCACCTAATTCCTGCCGCACAACTTTAGCCCTGTTTTGACGTGTGTTGCATCTGCACCTCACTGAGACTAGGATTTACTTACATGGTCACGCCTTCACAATTCCGCTTTCTGCCCATTCTCGTAGCAAGCCGCAAGCTGTCGCAAGTGTTAATTGCGTCCAAGATGCAGGCGGATATGGGGCTTGCTGCACATGCGTGATGGTGTTTTTTTGTTCAATGCGCCTAAAACGGACTTTGCGTCCGACTCTAAATGAGGTCCATAGTGTATAAATGACTATATCCCAGTACTTTAAACCAAAGCTTTGTCACGAAAAAACAATTTCCAAATTTAGTCAAACTGCTTCACTTCTCTTCTTGTAAGTAGCTGTCTTAACAATTAACGTTCCTTTAAGTCTAGCGGGGGGGGGGGGGGGGGGGGGTAGCCCCATTGGCTTTAGACACATAGGGTCTGATGCTGACCTGGCCATCAATTGGATGCAATTTAAGCTCAAAATAGTCGCCCGTACAAATAATGTGTTTACATCAGGGTTACATTAGGGATACGTACACCCACAAACGCATACACACATCCAGGTCAAGCACAAGAAAGGTTTGTTAACTTTTGTTTTGATAGCAAAAAAACACATTTGCTATTATGTTTCATGTAATACAGCTGATAGATATAATGTTTCGCATGTGAATGAAAGTAGCAAAAATTATTATTAAACTACTCCCACAAAATCCTATAATATATGTATGATCAATGCAGAAAACACCAGCATCAACTTCAAAGGTCAATTTGCAAGTCACCAATCAGAAGCAACTAACTTGTGCATCAACACTTCTGTGCTATTAGGGGACCGTGCTCCTTACACTATATAACTCTCAGTCTGTGGTTCCCTGCTGCCTCCATTCCCCTCCTCACATCATGTCACTGCCCCTGTCACATGCAGCCCTGTCTTCACTAACACATCACACATCTCCTGATATACTCTGTGCTGCTGGGGGACCCTGCTCCTTCCACTATATAACTCTCAGTCTGTGGTTCCCTGCTGCCTCCATTCCCCTCCTCACATCATGTCACTGCCCCTGTCACATGCAGCCCTGTCCTCACTAACACATCACTCATCTCCTGATATACTCTGTACTGCTGGGACCCTGCTCCTTCCACTATATAACTCTCAGTCTGTGGCTTCCTGCTGCCTCCATTCCCCTCCTCACATCATGTCACTGCCCCTGTCACATGCAGCCCTGTCCTCACTAACACATCACTCATCTCCTGATATACTCTGTACTGCTGGGACCCTGCTCCTTCCACTATATAACTCTCAGTCTGTGACTTCCTGCTGCCTCCATTCCCCTCCTCACATCATGTCACTGCCCCTGTCACATGAAGCCCTGTTCCACTAACACATCACTCATCTCCTGATATAATCTGTGCTGCTGGGGAACCTGCTCCTTCCACTATATAACTCTCAGTCTGTGGTTCCCTGCTGCCTCCATTCCCCTCCTCACATCATGTCACTGCCCCTGTCACATGCAGCCCTGTCCTCACTAACACATCACTTATCTCCTGATATACTCTGTACTGCTGGGACCCTGCTCCTTCCACTATATAACTCTCAGTCTGTGGCTTCCTGCTGCCTCCATTCCCCTCCTCACATCATGTCACTGCCCCTGTCACATGTAGCCCTGTCCTCACTAACACATCACTCATCTCCTGATATACTCTGTACTGCTGGGACCCTGCTCCTTCCACTATATAACTCTCAGTCTGTGTCTTCCTGCTGCCTCCATTTCCCTCCTCACATCATGTCACTGCCCCTGTCACATGTAGCCCTGTCCTCACTAACACATCGCTCATCTACTGATATACTCTGTGCTGCTGGGGACCCTGCTCCTTCCACTATATAACTCTCAGTCTGTGGCTTCCTGCTCCCTCCATTCCCCTCCTCACATAATGTCACTGCCCCTGTCACATGAAGCCCTGTTCCACTAACACATCACTCATCTCCTGATATAATCTGTGCTGCTTTGAGAACTTCAGTGATATGATTGGCTATAGGTTGTTCTATCCCTGTCTACATGAATACTGGGGACACAGTGGTGAACAGGAGATGAAAACTGTGTAACAAAAACGTGATCTGAACCTAGCCTATTGACTTTAATTTGGCTTTAAGTGTTCCACACGGAATTCCCACAATCATTTTTGTTCTGTTTGGAATTCTCCATCTTACCAATAAATCTGCTGATCCTGGCACGGAGTCATTGGGACTCCCCATCACTTTGCCACTTTCTACTGGCTGGTGATGAAGCAGAGTCGCACTGACCCTGTAGCTTTGATCATTTTGCTTCAGTAGTTTATAGTGTGGGGGCGTACGTCATTTTGTATTGGGATTTTTCCGGTCTGTTTGTTTCCATTTGTACTATGATGGATCAAGAAAGAAGATGATAGAAAATAATTTTTTCTTCCTATTTGGACTATGATGGGACATTATAGAAGAACATATTTTATTCTATATTTAATTAATTAAGTTTATTTAATATTTTTTACTGTTTTGGTATAGGGACCCCTGTCCACTGAGGCTGGCATATTCATGAGGTAATAGTGCCTAGTAAATTGATAGGCTGCACTGCTTGAATATTAGCTTAATATTAGTTCAATGGCTGCCTCCACTGTCTGTAGGGGATGGCCTATTTTAAATTATTTTATAGATTGTGATCATTGAACCAAAATCTTTGCAATATCTTTTAAAAAAATAATGTTAAACTTACATCACACATCACTTGGAGCCATAAAAATAACTACCTCCAAATCACATGCAGGTGTAGCAGAGGCGGGGCCTGATGAGACAAATCACGTGCAGGTGCAGCAGAGGCGGGGCCTGATGACACAAATCACGTGCGGGTGCAGCAGAAGCGGGGCCTGATGACACAAATCACGTGCAGGTGCAGCAGAGGCGGGGCCTGATGACACAAATCACGTGCAGGTGCAGCAGAGGCGGGGCCTGATGACACAAATCACTTGCTGCTGCAGCAGAGGCGGGGCCTGATGACACAAATCACGTGCGGGTGCAGCAGAAGCGGGGCCTGATGACACAAATCACGTGCAGGTGCAGCAGAAGCGGGGCCTGATGACACAAATCACGTGCGGGTGCAGCAGAAGCGGGGCCTGATGACACAAATCATGTGCAGGTGCAGCAGAGGCGGGGCCTGATGACACAAATCACGTGCGGGTGCAGCAGAAGCGGGGCCTGATGACACAAATCACGTGCAGGTGCAGCAGAGGCGGGGCCTGATGACACAAATCACGTGCAGGTGCAGCAGAGGCGGGGCCTGATGACACAAATCACGTGCAGGTGCAGCAGAGGCGGGGCCTGATGACACAAATCACGTGCGGGTGCAGCAGAGGCGGGGCCTGATGACACAAATCACGTGCAGGTGCAGCAGAGGCGGGGCCTGATGACACAAATCACGTGCAGGTGCAGCAGAGGCGGGGCCTGATGACACAAATCACTTGCTGCTGCAGCAGAGGCGGGGCCTGATGACACAAATCACGTGCGGGTGCAGCAGAGGCGGGGCCTGATGACACAAATCACGTGCAGGTGCAGCAGAAGCGGGGCCTGATGACACAAATCACGTGCGGGTGTAGCAGAGGCGGGGCCTGATGACACAAATCACGTGCAGGTGCAGCAGAGGCGGGGCCTGATGACACAAATCACGTGCAGGTGCAGCAGAGGCGGGGCCTGATGACACAAATCACGTGCAGGTGCAGCAGAAGCGGGGCCTGATGACACAAATCACGTGCAGGTGCAGCAGAGGCGGGGCCTGATGACACAAATCACGTGCAGGTGCAGCAGAGGCGGGGCCTGATGACACAAATCACTTGCTGCTGCAGCAGAGGCGGGGCCTGATGACACAAATCACGTGCGGGTGCAGCAGAAGCGGGGCCTGATGACACAAATCACGTGCAGGTGCAGCAGAAGCGGGGCCTGATGACACAAATCACGTGCGGGTGCAGCAGAAGCGGGGCCTGATGACACAAATCACGTGCAGGTGCAGCAGAGGCGGGGCCTGATGACACAAATCACGTGCGGGTGCAGCAGAAGCGGGGCCTGATGACACAAATCACGTGCAGGTGCAGCAGAGGCGGGGCCTGATGACACAAATCACGTGCAGGTGCAGCAGAGGCGGGGCCTGATGACACAAATCACGTGCAGGTGCAGCAGAGGCGGGGCCTGATGACACAAATCACGTGCGGGTGCAGCAGAGGCGGGGCCTGATGACACAAATCACGTGCAGGTGCAGCAGAGGCGGGGCCTGATGACACAAATCACGTGCAGGTGCAGCAGAGGCGGGGCCTGATGACACAAATCACTTGCTGCTGCAGCAGAGGCGGGGCCTGATGACACAAATCACGTGCGGGTGCAGCAGAGGCGGGGCCTGATGACACAAATCACGTGCAGGTGCAGCAGAAGCGGGGCCTGATGACACAAATCACGTGCGGGTGTAGCAGAGGCGGGGCCTGATGACACAAATCACGTGCAGGTGCAGCAGAGGCGGGGCCTGATGACACAAATCACGTGCGGGTGCAGCAGAGGCGGGGCCTGATGACACAAATCACGTGCAGGTGCAGCAGAGGCGGGGCCTGATGACACAAATCACGTGCAGGTGCAGCAGAGGCGGGGCCTGATGACACAAATCACGTGCGGGTGCAGCAGAGGCGGGGCCTGATGACACAAATCACGTGCAGGTGCAGCAGAAGCGGGGCCTGATGACACAAATCACGTGCAGGTGCAGCAGAGGCGGGGCCTGATGACACAAATCACGTGCAGGTGCAGCAGAGGCGGGGCCTGATGACACAAATCACGTGCGGGTGCAGCAGAGGCGGGGCCTGATGACACAAATCACATGCGGGTGTAGCAGAGGCGGGGCCTGATGACACAAATCACGTGCAGGTGCAGCAGAGGCGGGGCCTGATGACACAAATCACGTGCGGGTGCAGCAGAAGCGGGGCCTGATGACACAAATCACGTGCAGGTGCAGCAGAGGCGGGGCCTGATGACACAAATCACGTGCAGGTGCAGCAGAGGCGGGGCCTGATGACACAAATCACGTGCAGGTGCAGCAGAGGCGGGGCCTGATGACACAAATCACGTGCAGGTGCAGCAGAAGCGGGGCCTGATGACACAAATCACGTGCGGGTGCAGCAGAAGCGGGGCCTGATGACACAAATCACGTGCGGGTGCAGCAGAGGCGGGGCCTGATGACACAAATCACGTGCAGGTGCAGCAGAGGCGGGGCCTGATGACACAAATCATGTGCAGGTGCAGCAGAGGCGGGGCCTGATGACACAAGTCACATGCAGGTGTAGCGGAGGCGGGGCCTAATGACACAAATCACGTGCAGGTGCAGCAGAGGCGGGGCCTGATGACACAAATCGCTTGCGGGTGCAGCAGAGGCGGGGCCTGATGACACAAATCACGTGCAGGTGCAGCAGAGGCGGGGCCTGATGACACAAGTCACATGCAGGTGTAGCGGAGGCGGGGCCTAATGACACAAATCACGTGCAGGTGCAGCAGAGGCGGGGCCTGATGACACAAATCGCGTGCGGGTGCAGCAGAGGCGGGGTCTGATGACACAAATCGCATGCGGGTGCAGCAGAGGCGGGGCCTGATGACACAAATCGCGTGCGGGTGCAGCATCAGACAATTGGACAGATAACTGGGGCTCATTACACAGATTTCTTTAAACACTACCAGCAATCCATAGTCCTATGAAATGCCAAACTGCCCCATACATCTCTCTTTATAGGTTCTCTGTCATTGTTAAAACACTTTGGGGGTATATTTGCTAAACTGCCGGTTTGAAAAAGTGGAGATGTTGCCTATAGCAACCAATCAGATTCTAGCTGTCATTTTGTAGAAAGTACTAAATAAATGACAGCTAGAACCTGATTGGTTGCTATAGGCAACATCTCAGATTTTTCAAACCCGCAGTTAAGTAAATTTACCCATTAGTTTTTAAATTGAGCATTGAGATTCATTCCAATCTGTAAAGTTACACAAACTTTGAGTGACAGCGGCAGTCGGGAGCTCTGCGGGATAGTGGTTTAAGTGGGTTAGTATAAAACCTTTATATGTTAAAAGAGCAAAACAGAACATGATAAAAGTTTAAAATAACCCTTTACTTACCTCAGTGGGATCAGGGAACAGACAGCTGAGAACTCCTTGGAAAGGGAGGTGGATAAATAATACTACTTGATAAGAACGAGTTGTCTTGCTCTACTACTGTCAATGGCTTAGAACATAATGACTGATCCAGCGGCTCATTCCGGGTCTTTGCAGGTAGAACTCTCCGTATCTCATCTCTAATAACCCTGCCATGCTAACAATGTGTAAATTGCAAAGAAAACTGTTTTCAAAGATAATCACACATCACATTCATAAGTCAATGACATGTAATTGTAGAATGTGGTGTAGCTAGAAATTAAACCAGTCATCGACACAAGGTGATTCTGTTTCTGTACAGCAATTACTCGTCTATAATAAATGAAGGGTGTAAATAAATGTGTAAGTAGCTGTGAAAAGTAATCTTTGTCTTTGTCACTCTCAGATGGCTAGTCATCAAACAGAGTCATATCCTTCAGTACGGAGGCTTTCTTACTTCATTCCTCATCTGCACCAGACAATAAGATAAAATACCCCACAGTTTTTCATACAATGGGTTTGAGCAATACACACAGCTTCTGTGCTTCATTCTTCACTTTGTCCCAGGGGCTGGCTGGTGAATTTTACCCTGGGGCAAGCACAGAAAGCACATTAGTGACTTTTCCTTATCACAGAACTACTGCTTGACTGCTATTTATTGTTCACCCAATTTATCCAGCATTTAGGTAGCACTTCCTGTTTTTGTAACCATTTTTAGACGGAGTTACAAGAACAAAAGGATTGAGAAAATGGTTTATTCTTGTAATAAATCATTCCGTTTAATGCAGCACTGTTTAAATGATTTTTATTTAGAAAAATAAAAAAGAAAGGTACTTGCAGTTCTTAATTATACGAGTGCCACTGTAGCTCACCAGCGCCGCGCAGTGGAAGATATGAAAACTGCGGTTCAGGTGGAAGAAGTTGCGAGGTGTTGGTGAGTAACAGTGCTGCCCATATAATTAACAACAAACAAAAGAAGAAAATAAATATTGATATTAATATTTAATTTAAATGCATAATACTTTTTTTTATTTAAGCTATTGTTAACAATAAAAAATAAATACAATTTTATATTTGTAATAGTTAGGATACTATGTATAAATACTATAAATGTGCGCAGATCCTCGTGTTTTGGTTTTGGTTTCAGTTCTAAAACCATCTTCATGTTTTGGTTTTGGATCTGGATTTAATTCAAAATTGTGGAAAATAATTAAAATCATGTGATTTGGAGCAGTTTTTGTTTCCACATTACTATTTATAGCATTGATATTCATTTTCAGTTTATTTTCTAATGATCTCTCAACCAATCGCAACATCACAACTGAAATGGTTTGAGAATTTCGCTGAAGCACGCAAAGTGTATAATTCCACCTTGTTTCTAACTCTTGCCGGGTGTGATACATATGTTCCACAGTTACATCATTTATATGGTTGACACCATAATATTTACAGGGTTGAAAAGTCAACAACAAGGACCTTGATGGTATTATTAGGCCAACAATGGAAAAGTAGACAGTATTGTTAGGTCGTCAATTCATGTGTAGACATTATTTTACAATTGACAATAATATCCCTAACATTATACCTAACTTAATCCCTAACAATATAACACTGTTGACATTGGAATTGTCGATGTAATGTTGTCGACATTCTGAATGTCAGCCAAATGTATGTCTAGCTGTTGACCGCACTCCATTGAAAAATTTGAGGATGATTAGTTATGGCGATGATTTATACATAGAAATTGAGGATGCTGCTTAGGAACTTGCTAATGTGCAACAGGATGAGGGAGATAATTGTGGATCTGAAAATATTTAATGTGTTGTGTACTTGAACAAGATAGTGAGGAGAATGATATATTTGTCAGTCACCGGTGGTGCCACCTCATGCCCATGGTAAGTGCACTGTCATGTATGGGCAAAAGATCCAGAAATCCACCTCTTTCGTGTGGAAATATTTTTATTCCAACATAGACATTTGTCAAGGCAGCTGTAGCCTTTGTGACGGCACAATAAGTAGAGGCAGACACCTCCTCCCTTTATCATCATCATCATCATCATCATTTATTTATATAACGCCAACAAATTCCATAGTGCTTTACATTTGGGAACAAAACACAGTAATAAAACAACACTGGGTGATACAGACAGACTGAGAGATAAGAGGACCCTGCTCGCAAGCTTACAATCTCCTTGTTATATTATTTGCAGCGAGTTCATTCAAGGTGGAAAATCATTATATAGTAACAAGAGCCCAGCATCCGCTGACAGCAGAATTGATGGACACCTCGTGCAATCTGTCAACACCTTCATTATTAACCTCCTCATTTTTAGTACGTAGTCCAGCATCCAAATTACTAATGCAAACTGACTCCCCTAATGTAATCCATGATTCCCAAGAGGAATCCTTGCACACTGTGGCTGCTGATGCTGGGGGTGATACTTCTATACAGAAGAGGAACGAGAAGAGTAAGCATAGCGTTAGACAACAATTGACTGTGAAGCAAGTTGAATCAAGATTGACAGCCAGCATCCTGTTGCACAAAAGCCATGACAGCTATGTTAGCACTGGATGTGCGTTCAATTTCCGCTATCAATGCATCAGGATTTAGCCGATTAGTTAAGGTCATGCGTTCACGTTGCCTAATTACATTTCGATTCCATGCCTCATGAACAGCAATTCCTCAGCTGTACCTGGAGGTTAAATAAAAAGTAACTCAGTCCCTAGAAAATGCCATTGTACCAACTATCCACTTAACTACGGATACGTGGACAAGCGGTACTGGTCCAACAAAAGACTACATGACCGTGACAGCCCACTGGGTAGGTATATCGCCTTCAGCAGCAGAAGCAGTGCTTGTAGTTTGCTGCTCACTGTCATGTAACACCCTGCTTTTCTCCACTGAATATTTCAGATGTACTGACCTTTGCACTACAGCCTTCAGATTGAAACACTTTGATTTTTTGTCCACTCCTAATTAGTTTACTAATTTACTATTACAGCCAGAAGCCAATACTTGTCTACTCTTCACTCTCTCACACCCAATTGATCAGCACACAGTCCCAGCAGACTGATCTGTAAATATACTCTTAAGGTTTGTGCAGTAAAATCCCAGTTCTTGCAAAATACACGACCACTTTCACCCTGTCCTACCCTCTAACAGCGACTGTATGAGCACAGAATTGTAGCAAACGTTCTATCCACATGCGATGACTTCTAAAATAGCAGCCGAGAATAGGGGGGATATATAAAAGACAGTGATCCAAATCTCATGACATTTTACCAGAATTTACTTTTTTCCTTGATTTCCGATCTGAATTTGGTGTGAAGAACCGAGCCATGGCTTGGAACCCCAAAATTCAGATTTGTTGGATTTCTCAGAATCTGAACCGCTCATTTCTAATAAATGCTGAACGTACTTTTACCTTGATAATAGTTAATGTAATTTATTGTTTTCTGTTTTGTCTTCTCAAGATGTTTCCGTTGCTATATGGGGTGGACCACGTCAGCCCCCGTCAGAATATTTGTCCTACGGAATTACCATAGCCTACAGTTACCCCATAGGACTAATGCTGTGTCTGGGAATAAAGTGGTTGCATAGGTGACCTGTGGCTGTACCAAATAGTGCACGGCTCAGCCCAAATCATCCAAACAGGGTCTGGTCCAAGGGCACATGACCCAATGATCTCTGGCACAGCTCACGCCTGATTCTTCCCTTAAATTTACTTCTGCCACAGATTACACTGCCCACAATAGACTCTGACCTGTGTTAGCCCACCCATTATGCAGTTGCTCGTCACAAATAGAATCTCTTCAGTGTTCCTTTTTGCTCATTAAAAAATACTTAAAAATTCATTCAAGGTCTGTATACTAATATACAAGGTGTGTATACTAATATACAAGGTGTGTATACTATACTGTGTATACTAATATACAAGGTGTGTGTACTATACTGTGTATACTAATATACAAGGTGTGTATACTATACTGTGTATACTAATATACAAGGTGTGTATACTATACTGTGTATACTAATATACAAGGTGTGTATACTATACTGTGTATACTAATATACAAGGTGTGTATACTATACTGTGTATACTAATATACAGGGTGTGTATACTATACTGTGTATACTAATATACAAGGTGTGTATACTATACTGTGTATACTAATATACAAGGTGTGTATACTATACTGTGTATACTAATATACAAGGTGTGTATACTATACTGTGTATACTAATATAGAAGGTGTGTATACTATACTGTGTATACTAATATAGAAGGTGTGTATACTATACTGTGTATAATAATATACAAGGTGTGTATACTAATATAGAAGGTGTGTATACTATACCGTGTATACTAATATACAAGGTGTGTATACTATACTGTGTATACTAATATACAAGGTCTGTATACTAATATACAAGGTGTGTATACTATACTGTGTATACTAATATACAAGGTGTGTATACTGTACTGTGTATACTAATATACAAGGTGTGTATACTATACTGTGTATACTAATATACAAGGTGTGTATACTATACTGTGTATACTAATATACAAGGTGTGTATACTATACTGTGTATACTAATATACAAGGTGTGTATACTATACTGTGTATACTAATATACAAGGTGTGTATACTATACTGTGTATACTAATATACAAGGTGTGTATACTATACTGTGTATACTAATATACAAGGTGTGTATACTATACTGTGTATACTAATATACAAGGTGTGTATACTATACTGTGTATACTAATCTACAAGGTGTGTATACTATACTGTGTATACTAATATACAAGGTGTGTATACTATACTGTGTATACTAATATACAAGGTGTGTATACTATACTGTGTATACTAATATACAAGGTGTGTATACTATACTGTGTATAATAATATACAAGGTGTGTATACTAATATAGAAGGTGTGTATACTATACCGTGTATACTAATATACAAGGTGTGTATACTATACTGTGTATACTAATATACAAGGTCTGTATACTAATATACAAGGTGTGTATACTATACTGTGTATACTAATATACAAGGTGTGTAGACTGTACTGTGTATACTAATATACAAGGTGTGTATACTATACTGTGTATACTAATATACAAGGTGTGTATACTATACTGTGTATACTAATATACAAGGTGTGTATACTATACTGTGTATACTAATATACAAGGTGTGTATACTATACTGTGTATACTAATATACAAGGTGTGTATACTATACTGTGTATACTAATATACAAGGTGTGTATACTATACTGTGTATACTAATATACAAGGTGTGTATACTATACTGTGTATACTAATATACAAGGTGTGTATACTATACTGTGTATACTAATATACAAGGTGTGTATACTATACTGTGTATACTAATATACAAGGTGTGTATACTATACTGTGTATACTAATATACAAGGTGTGTATACTATACTGTGTATACTAATATACAAGGTGTGTATACTATACTGTGTATACTAATATACAAGGTGTGTATACTATACTGTGTATACTAATATAGAAGGTGTGTATACTATACTGTGTATAATAATATACAAGGTGTGTATACTAATATAGAAGGTGTGTATACTATACCGTGTATACTAATATACAAGGTGTGTATACTATACTGTGTATACTAATATACAAGGTCTGTATACTAATATACAAGGTGTGTATACTATACTGTGTATACTAATATACAAGGTGTGTATACTATACTGTGTATACTAATATACAAGGTGTGTATACTATACTGTGTATACTAATATAGAAGGTGTGTATACTATACTGTGTATACTAATATACAAGGTGTGTATACTATACTGTGTATACTAATATACAAGGTGTGTATACTATACTGTGTATACTAATATAGAAGGTGTGTATACTATACTGTGTATAATAATATACAAGGTGTGTATACTAATATAGAAGGTGTGTATACTATACCGTGTATACTAATATACAAGGTGTGTATACTATACTGTGTATACTAATATACAAGGTCTGTATACTAATATACAAGGTGTGTATACTATACTGTGTATACTAATATACAAGGTGTGTATACTATACTGTGTATACTAATATACAAGGTGTGTATACTATACTGTGTATACTAATATACAAGGTGTGTATACTATACTGTGTATACTAATATACAAGGTGTGTATACTATACTGTGTATACTAATATACAAGGTGTGTATACTATACTGTGTATACTAATATACAAGGTGTGTATACTATACTGTGTATACTAATATACAAGGTGTGTATACTATACTGTGTATACTAATATACAAGGTGTGTATACTATACTGTGTATAATAATATACAAGGTGTGTATACTAATATAGAAGGTGTGTATACTATACCGTGTATACTAATATACAAGGTGTGTATACTATACTGTGTATACTAATATACAAGGTCTGTATACTAATATACAAGGTGTGTATACTACACTGTGTATACTAATATACAAGGTGTGTATACTGTACTGTGTATACTAATATACAAGGTGTGTATACTATACTGTGTATACTAATATACAAGGTGTGTATACTATACTGTGTATACTAATATACAAGGTGTGTATACTATACTGTGTATACTAATATACAAGGTGTGTATACTATACTGTGTATACTAATATACAAGGTGTGTATACTATACTGTGTATACTAATATACAAGGTGTGTATACTATACTGTGTATACTAATATACAAGGTGTGTATACTATACTGTGTATACTAATATACAAGGTGTGTATACTATACTGTGTATACTAATATACAAGGTGTGTATACTATACTGTGTATACTAATATACAAGGTGTGTATACTATACTGTGTATACTAATATACAAGGTGTGTATACTATACTGTGTATACTAATATACAAGGTGTGTATACTATACTGTATATACTAATATAGAAGGTGTGTATACTATACTGTGTATAATAATATACAAGGTGTGTATACTAATATAGAAGGTGTGTATACTATACCGTGTATACTAATATACTAGGTGTGTATACTATACTGTGTATACTAATATACAAGGTCTGTATACTAATATACAAGGTGTGTATACTATACTGTGTATACTAATATACAAGGTGTGTATACTGTACTGTGTATACTAATATACAAGGTGTGTATACTATACTGTGTATACTAATATACAAGGTATGTATACTATACTGTGTATACTAATATACAAGGTGTGCATACTATACTGTGTATACTAATATACAAGGTGTGCATACTATACTGTGTATACTAATATACAAGGTGTGCATACTATACTGTGTATACTAATATACAAGGTGTGCATACTTTACTGTGTATACTAATATACAAGGTGTGCATACTATACTGTGTATACTAATATACAAGGTGTGTATACTATACTGTGTATACTAATATACAAGGTGTGTATACTATACTGTGTATACTAATATACAAGGTGTGTATACTATACTGTGTATACTAATATACAAGGTGTGTATACTATACTGTGTATACTAATATACAAGGTGCATATACTATACTGTGTATACTAAATCATAATGTAATAAAGTGTTTATTGTTTCTATGTGTCAAAATCTATTTCTTATGCATTATAAAGATTAATGTAAAATATAAGGATTTTAAGAGGCATCATGGAATTCCACGCTTTAATATGAACAGGGAACCCCTCGATGATTTCTCATATACATATTCACCTTAGGAGTGCATTACCCTATGTATCTCCATGGGAGATGGGGAAGATTTCTCTATTCTCTGATGGGAAACAAAGTGGTACTACATCATACATCTGGTCACTGGACACATCTTCAAAGTGGATTATGGTATTCCTAGTAAGAGTAGATATAGACTGTCACAAGCATCGGTTAACAAATACAATTATGCTTAATATTAATACAACTTGGACAGTATATATATATAGTGATAAAGTACTGCATTCACTGGAGCCTTGCACAGGTTTGCTGAGCCATTTCACTGTTTATTGGCAGTTGTCAGGATGGCTAAACAGTTTCAGCGATGGTACAGCAGTCATATCCAGCAAAAGTATCACAAAATCTCCTACCTCCTACATCTGGCTATACAATAGTTCCCTGACCACTAGCCGGCCACCTACTGGCATCGGTGGTCCTGCTCGCAAATACAGTGTCTTTATCCTCCACCCAAGTACTACAAACAAATCACAGCAAAACAAACCAATTACACTCATTGAACACGTGTGTGTGTGTGTGTGTGTGTGTGTGTGTGTGTGTGTGTGTGTGTGTGTGTGTGTGTGCTGAAAGAGGATCCCAGGGAAAATTTAACCCAGTCTGCAGCCTGCTGCAGACTAGCTGTGTTTTTACCTATTTTCTTATAGGGGGACTGTGACAAATATTCCTATTTGCCACAATATATACACATACACACACCGATCAGTCACAACATTAAAGCATCTGACAAGTGAAGTGCTTTAACATTGATTATCTTATTACAATGGCACCTGTCAAGGGGTGATATATTAGGCAGCAAGTGAATAGTCAGTTCTTGACGTTGAAGTGTTGAAGCAGGAAACATGGATAAGTGTAAGGATCTGGCCGACTTTGACGTGGGCCAAATAAGGCGAGCTCAGTGAGGACAGAAACCTCCCGTGGAGCAGAAGTGCAACATGATTGGAAGACTGGGTCAGAGCATCTCCATAATGGTAGGTATTGTTGGGTGTTCCCGGTATGCAGTGGTTAGTACCTATCAAAGGAAGGACAACCAGTGAACTGGTGACAAGGGATCATAGGCACCCAAGACTCATTGAAGTGCATGGGATGTGAAGGCTAGCCCGTCCAATCCCACAGAAGAGTTACTGTTGTATAAATTGCTGAACAACAACATAGCTGGCTATGATAGAAAGGCGTCAGAACACACAGTGCATCGCAGCTTGCTGCGTATGGTGCTACATAGCCACAGACCAGTCAGAGTGCACATGCTAACCCCTTTCCACCGCTAAAAGTGCCTACAATGGGCACTTGAGTGTCAGAACTGGACCATGGAGCAATTGAAGAAGGTAGCCTGGTCTGATGAATCATATTTTCTTTTACATCATGTGAACGGCTGAGTGCGTGTGCATCGTTTACCTGGGGAAGAGATGGCACCAGGGTGCACTATGGAAAGAAGGCAAGCCGGCGGAGAAAGAGTGATGCTCTGGGCAATGTTCTGCTGAGAAACCTTGCATTCATGTGAATGTTAATTTAATTTGACACCTACCACCTACCTAAACATTGTTGCAGACCAAGTAAACCCCTTCATGGCAATGGTATTCCCTGATGACAGTGCCTCTTTCAGCAGGATAATGTGCCCGGCCACACTGCAACACTTCTTCAGGAATGGTTTGAGGAACATGACAAGTTCAAGGTGCTGACTTGGCCTCCAAGATCCTCAGATCTCAATCCAATTGAGCATCAGTGGGATGTGCTGATGGAACCATGGAAGCCCCACCTAACAACTTACAGGACTTACTGGCTCTGCTACTAAAGTCTTGGTGCCAGATACCACAGGACACGTGCCTTTGTAGACCTGATTAAGACAGGCTTAAAGTATGATCCACCTCCTCAAATACCCTATAGGTCAGAACTGTATTTATCATAGAACTACCCGAGGTAGCATTTTCCTTAGTATGGAAAAATAAATGCCACATTTTCTTAAAAAAATTATCACCATTTTTATATTCAGTCTATCACCGCTTTTTGCTTATAAACTGGAGTTTAAAGACCAAGGGGTAAATGTATCACGCTGAGAGTTTTCCGGCGGGTTTGAAAAATGGAGATGTTGCCTATAGCAACCAATCAGATTCTAGCTGTCATTTTGTAGAATGTACTAAATAAATGATAACTAGAATTTCGTTTTTTCAAACCCGCCAGAAAACTCTCAGCTTGATACATTTATCCTCTAGTATGTTTTATAAAATAGCCCATCTTAAGGACAGTTTAGGTTTACTTTTTGCTACCTCCAATTTTATAGAAACCCACGCTTGTTTTAAACCAATTTCCTTTTTACTCAAGCAAAAACAATGGTGGAAGAGGTGTGGGATAGAGGCACCTAAACGCGTTAGGTGCATAACTAATCATTTAGAACTAATGGAAAACTAAACATTTAGGTGATTATATTTATTGAGTTTAAGGACACCATACCATGGGCCTAAGAATTACAGTTGGAACAAAGTTAAAAGAAAAGCATAATAATGAATAAACCCACAAGGATTTGCAGCTCATATAACAGAGCATTGCTTGAAGAAATCGCGTTTTACATTTTACAAATGTTCAGAAAACATTGCTAACACATTTGCCAATGTGAAATTGTTGAATAGCTTGCTGACTCGGTGCTGGGTAGACGAACCATTCACTGAACTTGGCTTTCTAAACACCAGAGGTCTTGTCAACCCCAGGGGACAGTGATGAGACAGAAAGACTATACAATCTCTATGATAATTACGCTGTGGTTGTGAACGGTCGTGTGTGTAGCATCTCTTCAACCTTGAATCCTTTGTAGACCTGTGCATGCATATGTTGAATGCAAATAATGGAAACATGCAGAAACATGGAATATAACCTTGAACATCATATATAAGGGAAGGAACAGACACAAATGAAGACTTGAAAGTGGCAGCTGCCAGTATGGCATTATTTTATAATTATTACATATCACTGTCCCTATTTACTATGTATTAACACTATATAGAGTCGTACATTGCTCTATTCTGTATAGTGACTCTATATAGTGACTTTTACATGGGTCCCCATGTAGTGTTACCTTTTAACCTCCCCTCCATCATCTTAAGCGACTTCAATATCCCAATCGACAACCCCACTGACCCTGCTTCCATCAAACTCACCCTCTCTTCCTCCCTTGACCTTTCACAATGGACCCCACTCACTGCCTCGGCCACTCCCTTGACCTTGTCTTCTCCCACTTATGTGGTCTTTCTAACTTCTCCATCTCTCTCTTTCCAGTCTCTGATCTCCATCTACTCTTATTCACACTCTCCTAGTCTCCGGCAACCCTCCCCATGCCCAAATCAACCCATTCTAGACATAACCTTGATGCTATTGATCCTGCTATTCTGTCCTCTTCTCTCAAAACTCTCCACTCCCCTCTGTCCACCCTGGCCTGCCCCAAACAGGTGTCCTCCCTCTATAATCACTCCCTCACCACCGCTCTTGATGTTGTCGCCCCCGCCTCCTCTGTCGACCTTTGCTGCTCCAAACCCCAACCATGGCACTCCAAATATACATGCATCCTCCAAAAGTGTACTCATACCCCTGAATGCCACTGGAGGAAATATCGTTCCATGGCTGAAATCCTTTACTTTAAGGTAATCCTCTCTTCATACAGTTCTACCCTCTCCCTCACTAAACAATCCTTCTTTAAATCTCTCATCTCTTCACAGTCTTCCAATCCCTGCCGCCTTTTCACCACTTTCAACATACTACTGTGCCCCCTCCTTCTCTCTCATCATCCCTTATTGCAACTGACTTTGCCTCCTTTATCTCTTCTTCTTCAAAGACATCACACTTGAAATGTCCTCCTCCATTCACTCTTCTGCCTCCTCCTCCACTCAACCCTCCTATCCTCCCAGCCACCAACTCTTGTGCTCCTTCTGCCCAACTTCATGTGATGAAGTCCACTCTCTCATTTTATCCTCTCCCCCTTCAACCTGCCCCCTGGGTCCCATCCCCTCGCACCTTCTTCGCTCCCTCTCCCTCATCGCCTGCTCTCACCTTGCTCACCTCTTTAATCCATACCTCTACTCTGGCATCTTCCCCTCTTCCTCACCCATTCTAAAAATAAAATAATCTTGACCTCATCTCACTCTCTAACTACCGCCCCAGTTCTCTTCTCCCCTTTACCTCCAAAATACTTGAGAGGCTTTTCTGCAGCTGTCTCACCACCCTCCTTTCTGAACACTCCTTTTTTGATCCTCTCTAATCAGGCTTTCACACTCTCCACTCCATTGAAACTTCCCTGGCTAAAGTCACCAATAATTTACTTTCGGTCAAATTCTGGGGCCATTTCTCCCCTCCATTCTTCCTGGACGTCTCAGCAGCCTTCGACGCCTCCTGTGGACCATCCGCCACACCCTCCACTCCATTGGCAACTCTGGCATTGTCTTTTCTTGGTTCTCCTCCTACCCTACCAACCGCTCCTTATCTGTTTCCACCTCTGGTCCCTCCCTTTCACCCTTATAGTTGGGGTCCTTTGCTCCTCTCACTATATACCTCCTCCCTGGGATAACTCATCAGCTACTTCAACCTACAGTACCACCTCTTTGCCAATAACACTCAGCTCTAACTCTCATCTCCTGATCTCTCTCCCTCCCTCCTCACTCAAGTTTCCAACTGCTTCTCTGCCATCTCCTCCTGGATATCCTTAAAATTTCTTAAACTCAACATTGTCTTTCCTCCATCTAAAACCTTCTCCCCCTCCGACCTCTCTATCACTGTTGACAATACCACTATCTCATCTGATCCCCATCTCCGCTACCTTGGTGTCATCCTCGACTCCTCTCTCTAGTTTGCTGTCCACATTCAATCTCTTGCATAATTCTGCCGCTTCCAGTTACGCAACATTGCTCGCATCCATTTCTTCCTCTCCCAGGATGCCACCAAATCTCTCATCCACTCACTGATTATCTCTCACTTGGACTACACTAACCTTTTCCTTACTGGCCTCCCCTGTTCCCATCTCGTTCCTCTTCGTTCTATAGTTAATGCAGCTGCTAGATTTATCTTCCTTTCTCGCCGATCCACATTAGTGGATCGGCGAGGAATTAGTGGCGCTATGTAAATAAATGGTAATAATAATAATAATAATAATAATAATAATAGTACACTCACCTGAGTGTACATGTATGAATCTGGGCTAGTATCATATCAAGCATCTTGTACCAGGGGACCAGTGACAGTCTGTAAAATGAAAATAGATACAGTATGGTTCAATCCAATTAGTACATTGCACACAAGGGTGTGATCACACATTGCAAATGAACACAAATTCAGCAGCGCTCAAGATCTTTGTTACATAATTGGTATAAAATAAAGAATACCAATGGCACTGCACTGTATTTCTAAAAATATAATATCAATGAACCTTAAGGTTGATAGTTACAGTCAATTTTACCTCAATCGATGGTGTTATGTTCACTGACTCTTGAAAGCATCTTAAAGGCAGCGCAAAATATTAACAAATTATAATGCTCATAGTAATCTTAGCATAAATCCAAGAAATAGCAATCTATCTTTATGATCCTTGTGTTCACCCATCTATGTTGTCTTCTAATTTCTCCATTTCACCCATTCTATAAAAACTAATCTTGACCCCACCTCACTCTCTGATTACCGCCCCATTTCTCTTCTCCCCTTTCCCTCCAAAATACTTGAGAGGGTTGTCTGCAGCCATCTCACCACCCTCCTTTTTGAACACTCCCCCCTTGATCCTCTCTAATCATGCTTCCACCATCTCCACTCCACTGAAACTGTCCTGGCTAAAGTCACCAACGATTTCCTCTCTGCCAAATCCAGGGGCCATTTCTCCCTTTTCATCTTCCTGGATGTCTCAGCGGCCTTCAACACCTCCTGTGGACCACCTCTTTCCACTTCACACCCTCCACTCCATTGGCATCTTTGCCAATGTCCTTTCTTTTCTCTCCTCCTACCCTATCAACCACTCCTTTTTCCACTTCTGGTCCCCCACCTTTTGCTTCACAACCTCCACTCCATTGGCATCTCTGGCACAATCCTTTCTTGGTTCTCCTCTTACCCTACCAACTGATCCATTTTCCACTTCTGGTCTCCCCCCTTCCACCCTTGCAGTTGGGATCTCACAGGGCTCTGTTCTTGGTCCTTTGGTCTTTTCGCTATACACCTCCTTCCTGGGAGAACTCATCAGCTCCTTCGGCCTCCTGTACCACCTCCATGCCAATGACACTTTACTCTACCTCTCAGCTCTTGATCTCTCTCTCTCTCCCTTTTCACTCAGGTGTACATCTGCTTCTCTGCCATATCCTCCTGGATATCCTGAAAAATTCTTGTTTCACTATCTTATCTGTTCCCCAACTCTGCTGCCTGGGTGCTGCCCTCCATATTCAATCTCTTGCCTTCCTGGTCTCCCCCGCTCTCATCTCATTACTCTTCATTCTATACTCAATGCCGCTGTTAGACTTATCTTCCTTTTTCACCGATTCACGTGTCTCCCCCTCTACCAAACCCTTCACTAGCTCTCCTTCCCCTACAGAACTCTCTACTGCTCCCTTCATCTCCAACATCATCTCTATTCACATTCCGTCCTGTCCGCTGCTATTGGACAATAACAGTTGCCTCTTCTCCCCTCTGATAAACTTATCTCACGTATGCAAGACTTCTCCCATGCTGCCCCCTGCATTGGAATGATCTCCTTCACTCTATAAGAACATCCCCTAATCTGTGGATATTGAAACTTACATTAAAAACCCATCTATTCTTGAAAGCCTATCAGCCATCCGCTTAACTACCTCACCTTGTCGGTTACCTCTCATCCGTTCTCCCCCTTCCTCCGTCTCTCCCTCTCGCTCTGTGCAACCCTGTCCCCATTTCTTCCCTTGTATCTTTGGTATATCTGCCATATCCTATAGATTGTAAGCTCCTTTGAGCAGGGCCCTCTTACCTCCACTTTTAACTTTGCTCACCAGTTACTCTGCCACCTCCTTCTTGGGCTTTCTGCCCACTGACTCCACTCCTGCATATCTTTACATCTTTTTAGTGCCTGGTTGTTCAATGCGGCCCAGCATGCCTGTAAATGTGGCCCAAAAGGAGTTTTGGTTGTGGCAAGGGGGCAGCACTGTTAATGGAAAAAAAAAATCCTGCAAAAAAAAGAAAAGAAAATACTTACCTTGCGGTCACGCGGTCACGTCAGCTGGTTCTCCGGCTCCCTCCCTTGTCTTCTCCTCCGTGCGGTGCTCGCAGTGAATGTCGGGCGTGATGTCATCACGCCCAACATCCATTGCGGAACGCAGCACAGAGGAGTCACCCACGTGAGAAAAACAATCAGCAGCAAAGATTTGGAGAAAAGAAGAGGACAGGAGAACAAGCCGATTAAAAGGTAAGTTAAGGGGGATTTTTTTTTATTATTTCAAGGGACGCTGACCAGTGAATAAAAGTCACCTGGTCCTGGAGCATCATGGACCTTATCTCCCTGCTACATACTTCTACTTGTAATACTAATGGGGCAATATATATTATTCTCCTTGGCCCATTATAAGTTGTTATCCCTGAACTAACATAGTGGTGTAATTAGCAAAACAGGTCACAATTAGGGGTCACAGTGATGTATATGTCAGGTACCGCAGGCCTGGTCAGGGCACCCTGATATACAATGCCTGGCTTAAATGCACTTTATTGATATTGCATCGAAACAATACAAAAAGTGATTATAGTATAATAACTAGAGAGGATTTTTTGAACAGGGCGATTGAAAGGTAAGTATAGGGGGATTTGAAAAAAAAGTGATATATATATATATATATATATATATATATATATCTATCACTTTTTTTCTCATATATATATATATATGTTAACTATGTTTTCTATGTTTTTTTGGGTGATCAGCTATCGTTATTGTTAGTGTATCTTATGTGCGGCCCAAACCAGCTCGTCGTCTTCCAATGTGGCCCAGGGAAGCTAAAAGGTTGGACACCCCTGTTTTAGTGGCTCTTAACCTGTTAGCTGCACCAACACTCCTAGGGACATATTTACAGCTTGTGCTGAATAAGTTAGTAGAAAAGTTGAGAGTTACACACACCTGAGTGTACATGTGTGAATCTGGGCTAGTATCATACCAAGCATCTTGTACCAGGGGACCAGTGACAGTCTGTAAAATGAAAAGAGATACAGTATGGTTCAATCCAATTAGTACATTGCACACAAGGGTGTGATCACACATTGCAAATGAACACAAATTCAGCAGCGCTCAAGATCTTTGTTACATAATTGGTATAAAGTATAAGAAAACCAAATGGCACTTGCACTGAATTTCTAAAATTATAATATCATTAAACCCCTTAAGGTTCATAATTACAGTCCGTTTTACCTCAATCGATGGTGTTATGTTCACTGGCTTTTGAAAGTATCTTAAAGGGAACGCAAAATATTAACAAATTATAATACTCATAGTAATCTTAGCGTAAGTCCAAAAAATAGTAATCTACCTTTATGATCCTTATCTTCTCCCACCTATGTGGTCTTTCTAACTTCTCCATTTCTCTCTGATCACCATCTCCTCTCATTCACACTCTCCTCATCTCCTGCACCCGTCCCCAAGACCAAATCAACCCATTCTAGATGTAACCTTGACGCTATTGATCCTCGAAACTCTCCTCTCCCCTTAGTCCGCCCAGGCCCACCCCACCCTAGTTGCCTACATGTGTAACCACACCCTCACCACCGCTCTTGATGCTGTCGCCCTTGCCCACCGCCTCCTCTGTACACCATCGCTGCTTCAAACCCCAACCATGGCACTCCAAATCTACAAGCTTCCTCCAAAAGTGTACTCATACCCCTGAATGCCACTGGAGGAAATATCGTTCCCTGACTGAACTTCTTTACTTCAAGTTAATCCTCTCTTCATACAGTTACGCCCTCTCCCTCGCTAAACAATCCTTCTTTAAATCCCCCATGTCTTCACAGTCCTCCAATCCTCATCGCTTTTTAACCACTTTAAACACAATCCTGTCCCCCCCAGTTCCCTCCCATCCTTCCTTATTGCAACTGACTTTGCCTTCTTTATCTCTTCTAAAATCAAAGCTATCACACTTGAAATCTCCTTCTCCATTCACTCTTCTGCCTCCCCCTCCACTCAACCCTCCTATCCTCCCAGCCACCAACTCCTGTACTCCCTCTGTCCAATCTTATATGATGAAGTCCACTTCTCATTTCATCCTCCCCCCCTTCAACCTGCCCCCTGGGTCCCATCCCCTCGCACCTTCTTCGCTCCCTCTCCCTCATTGCCTGCTCTCACCTTGCTCACCTCTTTAATCCATACCTCTACTCTGGCATCTTCCCCTCATCCTTTAAATATGCTCTCATCTCACCCATTCTAAAGAAAATTAATCTTGACCCCACCTCAATCTCTAACTACCATCCCATTTCTCTTCTCCCCTTTGCTTCCAAAATACTTGAGAGGCTTGTCTGCAGCCGTCTCACCACCCTCCTTTCTGAACACGTCCTCCTTCATCCTCTCTAATCAGGCTTTCATCCTCTCCACTCCACTGAAACTGTCCCTGGCTAAAGTCACCAACAATTTCCTCTCGGCCCAATCCAGGTGCCATTTCTCCCTTCTCATCTTCCTGGATGTCTCAGCGGCCTTTGACACCTTCTGTGGACCACCTCTTTCCACTTCACACCCTCCACTCCATTGGCATCTCTGCCAATGTCCTTTCTTTTCTCTCCTCCTACCCTATCAACCACTCCTTTTTCCACTTCTGGTCCCCCACCTTCCACCCTTGCAGTTTTGGTCTCACAGGGCTCTGTTATTGGTCCTTTGGTCTTTTGGCTATACACTTCCTCCCTGGGAGAACTCATCAACTCCTTTGGCCTCCATTACCACCTCTATGCCACTGACACTCAACTCTACCTCTTATCTCCTGATCTCTCTCTCCCTCCCTCCTCACTCAGGTGTCCATCTGCTTCTCTGCCATCTCCTCCTGAATATCCTCAAAATTTCTTATTTCACTATCTCATCTGTTCCCCAACTCTGCTGCCTGGGTGTTATCCTTGCCTCCTTTCTCTACTTTGCCCTCCATATTCAATCTCTTGCCAAATTCTGTCACTTCCAGTTACGCAATATTGCTCTCATCCGGCCCTTTCTCTCCCAGGATGCCACCAAATGTCTCATCCACTCACTGATCATCTCTCATTTGGACTACTGTAACCTTCTCCTTACTGGCCTTCCCCACTCTCATCGTACTTCTCTTCACTCTATACTCAGTGCCGCTGCTAGACTTCTCTTTCTTTCTCTCTGATCCACATGTGTCTCCCCCTCTACCAAGAGCAGAGCAGCAGAGAGGAGGGACGCGCTCACGTGAATATGTTTATATATTGTTAATTACCCTGCTCCCCCCACCAACGACCGAGCCCCCCCCCCCCCCGAAAAAAGTAAAAAAATAAATCGTTTTGAAAAAAAATTAGTTTTGAAAAAAAAAGAAATAATAAAAAAAAATCGTCGGCGCGAGGGCCCGGCCCGGGCCCCCTGAAATGCCCGTGCCCGGGTAATTAGTACCCGCTCCCCCCTCCTCTCGGCGGCCCTGCCTCAGCCTCTCATCCGTTCTTCCCCTTTCCTCTGTCTCTCCCTCTCGCTCTGTGCAACCCTGCCCATTTCTTGTATCTTTGGTATGTCTGCCGTATCCTATAGATTGTAAGCTTCTTTGAACAGGGCCCTCTTACCTCCACTTTTAACTTTGCTCACCAGTAATTCTGCCCACCTCCTTCTTGGGCATTCTGCCCACTGACTCCACTCCTGCATATCGCTGTACCTTTTCAGTGGCTCTTAGCTGCACCCACACTCTTAGGCACAGGTTTCCAGCTTGTGCTGACTATCCCTCACCCTCACCCTTTCTTATTAGCTGTTCTTTAATACACATTTTTCAATACTCATAATAATTTCAAGTAAGTAAAAACAATAGAAATCTACCTTCATGATTCAGTTTACTAACTAGTGTGCATATTGTGAATATTTTGCTCATTGTGATAAATAGTTCACTATTTTGAGGTCTGTTTAAACTGTGTAACATCCTGGTGAACCTAGCATATGTCAACATATGGTAATTGGCTGTGAAACCAAATGTAATTGAACCCTTACATGACACCCTTCTCCATGCTAAAACATTGAGGAATGGGAATACAGCAGCAGATTAACTGAAGCCTAAGGATAACAGTCTCACATGGCACCGTATATATGATGCCATATTCCTATCAACGCTATGATGATAAATCCCATGGAGATATTATGCAAACGTTCATCTCTCCCAGCGCCCTGATTGTCAGGGGATAGAGAATGTTCAGGTTACTGTTGAAGAGAATCAGAAAGACATTCTTTGTAGCCTTGATCAAACACACATAATAGAGATAGCATTGAACAGCAAAATAATGCATTGCTGAGTGATCCATAAAGACATAATGCAGACAAAAATGTCTTAAGAAAGTGGTCAATCATATAAAGTATTTGCAGAGACAAGTTCTGTCAGGAACAGGAAACACAATGCCTATCTATAAACAAATCATAGTTAAAATGTCATTGTGAAGGTAAAACAGGGTTCAGTCCCACT